>PVJX010005860.1:0-81570 GCA_004027295.1 Dolichotis patagonum
TTTTTTTTTTTTTTACATTTTTTAGAATGTATTAAAACCTTAAATTCCACCAAGGCCAACCACCAGGGCTATCTATCCTGTTTACAGGTAAACTTTGTGAACTGTAAAACACACCAATTCAGCAACAACAATAACTGTTTATTAATTGCCATCTTATCACAAACCTTCCTGCTTTACAATGTTCTGCCCCTCTTATCTTCACCTATAAAGAGCACAGTGGCTTCTTTCCCCAAATGTTTTTAACTACTCCTAACTCTGGTAGATGCAGGCATTAGTCCCAGGACTGTGTCCTTTCCTTATCTATCTGGCATCTGTAATGGCTCCATAAATTCTCCTTTCAGAGATTTCTTAGTCCCATGAATTTTGGTTTGATAACAATTATTAAAAAAAAAAGATTAGACAGGATAAAGCACAGAACTATACAGAAAACATGAGTTTAGTTCTCATTTTTTTAATCTGGTTCTTTTATTTTCCCCTCTTCAAATAGCAAATGAAAATGTTGAATGATGTTAAATAGAAAACCAATAAAATTTCTTTCATATGTGAAATAATAATGGTCTTACATGAAAAACAAAGTTCCTCAACATATGGTGCCTGAAAGTTCACTGAAAAATCTAACTAGGATGTGGAACTCAATTCTCTCAGTGCTTGAATAGAGAAAACACTATAAATCAACATGCATACTTAAATGTCTGGTATCTGACATAGAGCATAATATGATGAGAATAATGCAATGAACAAAGCCATAACATACTGTTTTGATATTAGCATGAATGTTTGCTATTCATTTGTCACTGTAATTTTCCTTACTAAGGTAAAGCCTATTGATAAAATCCCAAGGTTTTATACACAGGTGTAACAATTCTCTCAGGACCATCTGCTTCTCCAGATTTTCTGCTATGGTCTGAGCTACATGGGTTTTAATTTCCACAAAGCAGCTAATTTTAGCAGCTTGATGGAATACACCAAAGATAGAGACAGAAGGTAGAGAAAGTTGATTCTATGAGTTACTACGTGGCTTGAAAACTTTGGTTCCTCCTTGTTCTTTTAATGAGTTCTGTTTTACTTTCTACTGAGATGTTATAATAATTAGGGTCTTTCAATCCCATTAGATATTTGTGGAAAATACAACTGAATTTTATAATTGGATGCCTTTTCTAGGAAGGCTTGTTACTTCTATGATACAACTTTTATTTCTACCTAGGATGTGTCTGTGTCAAGACATGCTATAGTATTTTCATGATCATGAGAGGTATTATCCATGAGAAAAAAGTAATATTCAATTAACCATATAATAAACTAAATTTAAAAAATCAATATTTAAGCTATCTCTTTAAATATATTTTAAATTAATTTTTAAATTCCTCAAAACATATTACAGCATTTTTATTGATAAAATGTAAGATTGCCTCAAAATTTTGAGCATTGTTTACTACTAATAAAATTGTTAGGATAATTTTTCAGAAGATACATTCTATAAAATAATCACTAACAAAGTCTCTGGACTTAAAAAAAATGGAAATTATTTAACAGAAAAGTAAGTGCCTGCCTTCACTTTCCTAAATTGATTTAAAAACACTCCTGTAGTCATCTTTAAAATTTTAAGGTCTCTGTTGTCCAAACTCTAGATATGTTCAGTCATGTAACTAACCTGTTTTCTAAGAATTACCAGGCTTCTAGCAGCTTGAGCAAGGAGTACACATTTGAAGATGTTCATGAAATTCTACCCATGAAATTTATGAGTTGCAATTTCCAAAGTATGTCAGAAGACAGTTAGACTCCACTAATTTCAATAAATGATAGTTTAAGATGAAGTTTGTCTAATTTAGAAAATTGAAGGTAAATAATTATGAAGACAAACTTCCAGAGAAATGTTAAAATGCTAGAGAAAAATACTGCCACTTATATTAAAAATATAATTCATTGTAACAACTCACATGATAATTACAAACAATTTTCACAGATATGTACTAAAAATACTTTGGTCCCTAAAGGCTTGAAGTAAAAGAATGAACTGAAATATAGAATACAATAGAATAGAATAGAACAGAGAGTATGTAAAGTGTGGCATTTTTCCAAAGATTTTTCTAATTAAATAAAACAAGGACTTCAAACTTGCATTGACAGTACTAACAGGTACAATTTGAGTGCTTTTCCCTGGCCAGGAATGGCCTAAGATTTTATGGACAATATAGAGTGCTTGTCTACGATCACACGTTGGCATTGAAGAAGACAAGATAAAGACTCACAGGAACGACTGTGGAATGACCAACAGTTCACTGACCTACACTCTTTTCTGTGTGGATACTAGAATAGCACGTTCCAGAACAGTGCTTCAGAAAAAAAGTTAATATTAATAATATTTGATTCAGTGCACTCATTAGTTTCCTAACTTTTTATTTATGAAAAAAGTCAAATAAGTTGAAAACTGAGGAAATAGTTTAAAGATTCATCAATAACCCTAACATTTAGAATCATTTGTTAACACAGAACCATTTTTGCTTTATCTACTTCAATCCATCTATTTTTCTGTATGTGCATATATATTAATCTATGGAGAGATAATTGAGACTACATTTGAGGTATCCTGAAATTTTGTCAGTAATACTTTAGCATATATATTTTAAAAATAAATATTTTAAAATAAAAATTATATTGTTGTACACAACACATTAACTTTGTCTCATCTAATATTTTTTCAAATTCTTTTTTACTTTTCAAACCATGATACAGTCAAAATCTGAGTACTGCTTTTGGTTGTTACATCTCTTTAGTCTCTTATTCTACAAGTCTTCCTATACTCTTTCCCTCAAGACACTGACTTTTTGAAGAGACTAGAAAAGTAGTATTAATAGGTGTTTTGTAATCTTGATTTGTCTTAGGGATTTTATTGCTGGTAATGTATTGCATGAAAACAATAACAGAGTTGGGCAGTAGTAAGTACAAAGAATTTATTAGAAGAATGATTAGATCATCACCTAATAAGAAGATGATAAATAACCATGATGAAAAATGATTACATAAGAACATGAAAGAAGTAACAAAACATCCTAATGTCTATAAATAGTGCATTGATATTAAAAGCCTGTAAAATCATTATTTTAAAATAATAAGATTTTTCTTGCATTTATGTGGAAAAACATAAAGTGGTACACTTTAGTATCTTGTTTTACAAAAATAGTTCTACATACTTTTACGATTTTCAAGGTTCTTTTATTGGAGGGAGTAGTGTCACAAGTCAAAGCCAGTATCTTGTGTATGCTACTCAAGCACTCTACTACGGAGCTACAGTCCACAATTTCATCCAAAACTATTATAATTTTAGAACTGCATAATACTTAGCTGCTTAATGAGATGAAGTTTATTATATTTTTATTGTTTTTAAGAATGGATCATTTGCTTTGAAAAAATGATTAGAAATCTCATATTATCCATCCATAGCTGCCAATTATTAAGTCCAGGGATATTCAGAAAATATAAAAATGACAGATCAGTGAATTTTCTTAGTCATAGATGGGAGAAATCTAGTCTGAAGAAACTTAGAGACACATAATAAACAATTTCAATAAAAGCTGTCTGTCTCTTAGCATTTTATAATTTATCTTTATGCAACAATACTTCTGAAAAAATTATTATACCAGTTAATTCCTGTTGCCATCGTAACAAAAAATTATTCAGACTTTAAAGAAACAGAAATTAGTATTTAAAATGAACACAAGAAAACTTTTTAAAAGGTAAATATTTTTTGATGTGGCTTTTCAAATTTCAAATTAAAAAGTCAATGAAGCATCTTCCAGGTCAGATACCACACTGAATTGACAGGAAAAGGCCACACGAGACGTAAGAGACTTTGTGGTATTATCTTGGATGCCAAGCCATTATGAAAAATCATTGCACTGCCTCTTTCCAATGATACTGTGCCTTTATGAATTAAAAATTTAGCTGTAAAAAAAAAGAATGAATTATGATCTTGCTTGTGGAACTGTACCTTTGGGTTAGACATGTAGAACAGACCTGGAAATCCAGGCATGGCTGGATTTCCTATGGGTTTTTGTTTCTTTCTGCAGTAATAGGGTTTGAGCTAAATCGCCAGCCCTTTTTACTTTGAGATAGTGTCTTCTTATCACTAACTTGCCTAGGCTCTGCTGGAAGTTTCAGTTCTCCTGCACTAGCCTCTCAGTGTTGGGAACATAGGCACGTACCACCGTGTCTGGCTTGGTTATTTCACGTGTAATTTATTTGGTACCAGAATCAACTAATGTTCAAACAGATCATTGCATACAAAAGTGTGTGGCAACAAATGCAAATAGTAACTGAAATAATCAGGACTGCACATTTATATTTTAAAAATAGACTTGAATAACTTTGGATAGTATGCTCTGGTCTACCCTGGAAAAATGTGTTTACATGTTTGCTGATTGGCATAGATGATGGTGCCCTCTCGGCACAAAAAAACATGCAGTGATGCCAAACTACATTCTTGTAATTTTATTCCTAACCATCACACACTCGCAGTAATAAATAAATAACATATCTGTTCCACTTTAAAATGTTTGCACTGCAGTATCCAAAGGTATCAGTTTTATTAAATTTAACTCCTGAGTAATTATTTTTTAATATTATGTGAAGCAAAAGGGTGAGTAACACAGAGCACCTCTGTTACAGAAACACAACATCTGTCTCAAGGAGCTGAAATCTGAGTTAGTCACATTTTTCACTGAACATTAATTTTGCTATAGAACAGCTAATAGATTCTGGCCATTCAAATGAGTATGTGGCAGATACTTTTTTTCTAAATGAACAAAGTAAGACTGTTCATTTCCAAAGATAAAAAATGCTAACTTTGAAATGAAGATTATACATTCAAAAAACTTTTATCTGCTACTGTTAGCATAACAGATTTTTAATACTGTAAGACCTTTTCTAATGAAATCACTAGTGAAATATTGACATTAAGTATAATTTTTTTAACATTAGAAATACTAATTAACTCAGTGAATCAGTGTTTTCCAAATGAATGAATTCTGATGTTATAAAATCACACAAAGGTAAACGATGCATTCAAATTACAAAATGGATCAGTGAATTTTAATGTAATAGTGTGAAAAGTTCAGTGCTATGGTTTTAGATCCCACATGACAACTAAACTTTAAAGCACTGTATCCTGTTGAATGTTGGTAAAGAATCAAATCAGAATGAAAATGTCCACAGCTATCTCAAAAGAACATTACTGTACTCCTCCTCTTTTCTACTGCACATCTGTTATATTTTTCATACACTTCAATCAAAATACATTCAACCCAAAAGATGCACAAGAAGATATAAAATTCCAGTATTTTTAAAGTTGGATATTGAAAGATTTGCCAAATTGTAAACTCAAACTTCTCATTTCTTTTTTATTTTGAAAAAATGTAGTTATTACTAAAAAAAGTTAGACTGTGATACAATATAATACACTCAGTGATATTTGAAAATGAATTAGTATTTTTAAATTTTCAGTGGTGATTCTTAACAAATAAATAGCAACAGATATAAACCATATCAGTTGGAGAATCACTGACACAGACTGATTATAATTGAGGCAATACTAAAAATACGTGAAACAGAATGCTTATGAAACGTTATAAAGAAGATACTGAGAATTATGTATACAAAAGAATAGTTACACTATCATTAAACCTCTTAAAATTCAGAGCAGAACTTTAAAATGTCAAAAAGTTAACAGAGTATCTTAAGTGAATAATTATGTTTTTCTCTACTCACATTCTTAAATTTTATAGTATTTAAGAATATATTATAATACCAAAATGAAATGCACAATTTTGATTATAAGTAGAAAAATGCATAAGAATGGGGATTTTTTAAATCAGTGAGGGAAAATTTTTTTAGTAATTAATTTATTCACCAAAACTATATGGTAATTTTTTTAAGGAGTTTGAAGTTCATTAGTTTAAAAAAGCAAAGATTTCTACCTATAGATCCAGGCAATAAAAAATAAAGAATAAACTAATTTGTATATTATAAATGTTTTACATAAACACATATACAATGTAACACAGGTTGTAATACATTAGACAAGAAACACAGAATGTAAGAGGAAAAGATAGGGGAAGAAACAGGATGAAAGTCTGAACAGGTGACCAAAATATCCTTGCTAAGAAGATAAGTTAAAATAGAAAACCAAAAGAGATGAAAGCAATGGATATTCAAAATCTGGGGAAGACAATGGAGGCAGAGGAACAGAGTGAGCAAGGGGAGTTCAGTGCCTGGTGGATTCCAGGAGGAACAATAAAAAGGTTGGGGTACCTAGATTTCAGTGAGTTCAGAGTAAGGAGAAGAGAAACAAACACGAGGGAAAGAGTGGGGCAGATCACAAAGAGACTTATAGACCATTGCAAGGAATGTGCTTTAATGTGGGTGAAATATAGCCACTTCAGGCCTTTGCATCCTTACCTACGGAAGAGCCCCTCAGCCAGCCCAACAAAGAATAAACTGCCAAAAGGCAAGAGGCAACACTGGCAGACCAGAGAACTAATCTATTGCATGACACATGATGGAGCTTTGGTCAGTTTGGAAGCAGCAGAGATGGTGAGAACAGTAGGACTCTGTTATATTTTGAAAGCAGAAGTAGCATAATTTCCTGATAGAAAGGATCACATAAAAAGATTAAAATTAAAATGAAAGCAAGTTTGTTTAGGCTCACTTAGTAGTAAAACATTTTATCAAAAATTTATAGTGTTTCAATATAAACAGCATATCAGATATAGACACATGCAGTATTTATAATCAACACATCTGGACAAACAGAAGTCTGGAAAGAGTTCAGTAGTGTCCTTTACCTAGAACAAAGCATACAGAGGTATAATTATCTTTGGGTAGCATCTGGACAGCAGGAGCCTTTTGATTCTGTCAGAAGAAATCAGCTCTGTATCAAATTTAATGTCTCCAATGTTAGTAGGTATTATTTCTGTGCCAGCGATTTCCAACAAAGTGATTTCTGACATACAAAATAAATCTATTTGTATTGGTAAAGAATTAAAGTACTGTAAGAGTTCTTTTAGCATTATAGGCATCTGATCATTTCCCCTGTAAACTCATCAAAATTTTATTCCCCAGAAATTCCTTTCTACTGCAAGTAGCTGGTTTGGCATTGATCCCAGTTTAATCTGTTATGCAATAATCTTATGTCTGCTCTATCTTCCCTACATCTCTTACCCCCATCTCAGTCCAATGTACTTTATACACCACTGACAAACTTACTTTCCATCAGTGATGGTTAGCCTTGCCATGCAAGGGCCCTGATGCTTTCATAGCCGCCTACTGTCTCACGAGATTATGAAAATTACAAGGTTAGTTTTGGCCATGAAAGTATTTTCAATAAAGCAAACCACTATGGAAACACAGTTGAACTTTCCTGATTGATGTGGCAAAGTTTAAACTATTTGAGGACTGCATAGAAGGTCTCTTACTTACTTTCCGCTTGCTGGAACAAAATACCCAATCTCCACAAGTCAAGGAGGAGGGTTTATTTTAGCTCAGTTTGTAAAGTTCTCAGTCCATAGGGAGGTGGCCTAAAATGGGGCAACAAGACAGGGGCATGGCAGGGGAGAACAGTGTGGCAGGCAGGAGGCAGCAAACAGCCGCAGCAAGCCTTCCTCTACATTCTTTCCAGGTTCCAAGCCTGCTGCTTGGTGCTACCTACACCAAGAGTGGAGCTTCTGCTTATAGTAAATCCACTCACCACACTCAGAATCATGCTAATCCAATCTGTCTGCACATCTGGTTCTATCACACATCCCAATCCAGTATCATACAGCCATGATCCAGCTACTTCCCAAAGCCCTACCTATGGCCACATGAGGCTTTAGGGTACCTCTAGATACAAGCCGTAAAAGATGTACAACAAAACAAACAGGCTTTAGAATCAAAAGGAATTATGTCGGAACTAATTATTAATTATGCCTTCAGCAAATTATCGTGTTTTTTCTGGGCCTCGTTTACCTTACATTTTTAAAAAGAGAGAGATTTATGCCACTGAACATGTAGGACTGTGATGAATATAACAGAACTAGTAGATACAATGCATATTAGAGAATATATATATATATACACACACACACACATATATCTTATAATTATTTAAGAATCTCAGTAATCAAATTTCTAATATGTCAGATACAAATCTCAGACTAGACTCAAGAATACTGCAAAAATCAATTTATTTTTGAAACTTAAAATATATTTGATTTGGAATATTGCCTCTTCTTTTTCAATGAGATATTTAGTTTTTCATTGCTTAGCTCTTTACCAAAGTCATGCCTGTGCTGAGGAGATTGCTTAGTGGCATAAGTACCTGCCTGGCAAGGGAAAGGTCCTGAGTTTGATTCTTGAAACAAAAAAAAAAGTCATGCCTGAACCTAGAAGGCATGGCATGTCTAGAAGTTAGGAAGACATCCCTAATGTCCCTGCCAGTATGGTCACAAAGGACCCTCAAAGTCCACAGGCTCTCTGCTTTTGTGCACAAAGACAGGGAATGGAATCTCTGGTCAAGCTTAGAATGCTGTTGCTTCAGGTCAACTTCCCTAAGAAATAACTCCATGCTGAGAAAACTACTCTTGGAGAGATGTTTTCACAGGCCTTTCCTTTCTTCATCTGAGTAAAGATTCTATTGATCAAATGAATTCAGACTTTCAAAATGGATAGGAGACATTTTATAGAAGTTCCTGATACTGACCAAAAACTGAGAGACCAAGAAATAGGAGCCCAGCAACCTGTTTGGAAAGAGGACAGAGCAAAATGTATGCATGAGAAAGCATTTCAATAGTTTAAGCTTGAATAACTGTACTCAAGACCCATTCCTAAGATTTGCAGTACTCTGGTTTTTACTGCACATAACCTCCATCAACCGCAACCAGCTTGTTCCAAATACACAGACAAAGCTGAGTTGGTACGATATTTAGATACCAGAGTGGGTAAAAAGACAAGTCAAGAAGAATGAAACTGGGGAAGCAAGTGCAGGCCCTGGACCATGTGAGAAGAAATTCCAGGGTCCTGATTGTTGGTCTAGAGGGATTGGGTGAGGGACATCTTGATTTCTCACCAAGGGGAGAGGAAACCAGAGGGGGAAACTCTAAATAAAGAACCGAGGGACAATAGGTTCCACAGATGATTCTGTTGTTATCTTGGCTTCTCATATATTCTTTTCTCATGCTTGCTGAGTACTACCTTAAAACACTATCCTTTTCTAAATGAAATGTGAATTTCATGTGCATTATCACACTCTTTACTTAAGAAGTTTCAAGTGATCAATCTAATGATGGCAAAGTTTAACAAAATTTCAAGTGACTAAGATAGAAATCTATGAATTTTTCCATTACCCTGGCAACTCTTATTTAGATAAAAATTGTTATTCTGATTTACTAGCTATTTCCCATTATCACAAGAACAGGTAGTTGTAATAAACAGGCAATTCACTTTACCTCACAGAAAGTCAGTGTTTTTAGTCTAACGCAGAAGCATGAAGTCTGGCCCACACAATCTCAAATAACTTTCATGAAATAAGTTAAAGGAATGTATTTTAATTTCTTTAAAATTAAAGTACTGTGTAAATAGTTATCAAGTTATCCATAAAAGAAAAAAATCCTAAAACTACTGTTTAAAGCTTCTTATATTACATTACATAATGCTATAACCATTCAGATTTTATTTTAATTTAATCTAATTCAACTCTTAGGAACTTTTTACCAGATCCTTAGTTAGCTGTTTCTAAACTTTAAAGTTACTAAAAAGTCTGATTTAAGAAGTTCTGGGGGTATGTTTCAAAATTCAGTATGGTTTTTGAAATTTTGGTGAAATATATAACACATAAAATTTACCATTTTAAGTGTACAGCTCAGAAATAGTAAGTATGCTTACCTACTAATACGCAAGTAGGTATAACTATCACACTATCTATCTCTAAACCCTTTTCCTCATCTCTGTACCCATAAACAATAATTTCCCATTTGCCTTTCCCTTCAGCCCCTGGAAATGACTATTTTCTTTTCTGTCTCTAGAATTTGACTATTCTAGATGCCTCATATTAATAGAATTCACTTAATATTTGTGCCTTTGCCTAAATTAACCTGCATAACATATTCAAATTTCATCTTCTAAGTCATTCAATTCATGTTTTAACTGTACCAAGATTATTCTAAAGTACATCAAAGTTGATAGTTTTACCAGTCATTTATTGCAACTCAGTAAGGGATAATTTAATCATTAAAAAGTCAGAGTTATTACAGGCTATTTCCTAAAGTGTGAGGAATATTTCTAGTCTTTATCATGTCTAATTGGACTTTGATTTTGCATAAGTTTGTAGAAATTTCCAGATACTTTTCAAGAACAAACTCTTCTTAAATATATTTCCTGGAAAATCTCTCTCCACATGTAATTAGGAATCCACTGAATAGTGTATATGCTTGTATCATAACCACCTGTTGGCAAATTTATCTTCTCCTACTAATATATGAGCTCATCAATCACTTGATTTTGTAGTAACCAACAGAAAAAAAACTTTAGAATCAGAAAAAGTTTTGAATCAACACCATTACAGGAAGGTTATTAAAGCTAAGGAATAGCCTTACTTGAAAAATTAAAATAACAAAACACACCTGATGATGCTGTGTTATTGTTGATAAATATAAAGCATTTGAAAAGGGTACCACATGGTAAGCTCTCAGGTACAAATAATTTACCTTTTATAATACTGCATTAGGGTATGTTGCATAGTACTTAAACATGCAAATTAAAGGAATAGGTGCAATAAACCCAAATGAAAGGAAGAAATAACAATACTGATCTGGGTTATTACGAGGACTAGAGCAGCTTGAACTTCTTACAAGGGCACCAGGAGGTTGCTCACAGGGGCTGAAATTCAGCCCATTGCCTGCCTGATACCCCCCATTCCACTCTGGCTTGCTTATACTTCAAAAAATATGCCTTATGTGCTGTCACTGTGGTCAGTGTAAAGATATTCTGTGCTTAGCATTTTCCAAGAACCACAGGTATATTTCACTGTGGTTATTTACTCAAAATTCAGAAAGAAATGTTATTTCTAACTGTTAGGATTATCTTATGCAAGGCTGTCAGAGTAGCCCTTTTAAAACCCACCAGTGGTCCACTTTCCAAAACAGAATTCAGTTTAGCCTTATGTTCATTAAAAAATGACCTTTCAGGAGTGAAGTACTAATCACATTTTATTAAATTGCCTTGGAAATGGTTAATGGCATCTATCACTTCAACTTATTCAGAAAATTATATTGTACTAAATCTTTGTTCTGTAAATTGTACAGTTGTGTATGCTTGTGTTGAAAATAAAATCTCAAGATATTAGGGCATTTAAATAAACTACATCTGGCTGTGAAAACTGGACAAGGAGCATCTGACCTTTAAAATGTTTAATGGCTGCCTATTAGATTATATGGCATTTTTCTTCTTTATCACTGGAATCTTAGACGTTCCTCATTACTATAGCTTAAGTGTTGCTCCATGGCACATTTTCTCCATGGTGCCCTACTGCCCTTTGGGGCAGCACACACCCTCACTGTGCAAGGCTGTCCTACCTGCTGCAGGGTATTTGACCTCTTTCATTCCTAACCATGAAATGCCAGCAGAATAGTCCTTGTGACAAGCAAACATTCTCTAGGGAATGATACTGTCCAAAACAAAGAACAATGACCATGGGAACTGTATCTGTTTCCCATCCCCTTCCTGGGACATGCTCCTTTTTCTCCCTTCTTGGCTGCCATAAGTAGAGAAACTTTGCTCCACTGTGTTCTTCTTCCGTGGTGTTCTGCCTCATCACAGGACCACCACCACGGGCCTAGCTGACTGTTAGGTTTTATGTATAGAAGTCCCCCTAAACTTTCACTCACTCCTAGGTAGGGCTTGGGGGAGGTGACTGGATCATGGGAACATGATAATCACTGGTGATTTATTGACTGATGACTTTATAACTAACTGTGACGTTGGTAATGAAACTTTGTCCAAGGAGGTGGATGACTCAAGATGTGGTTTGGAAGGGCGTATCTCCTGCCTCCTTTGATATCTCACTGCTTCCAACCTGCTGTGCCATGAGGTGTTCTCCTCTGTGATGTCCCTCTGCCATGTCATCCTGCCTTGGAGCCAGCTATGGACTGAAACCTCTACAAACTGTGAACCAAAATAAACTTCTTCCTTAAATTGTGATTGTTGCATACTATGTCTCTGGTATAAGAAAATAACTAAGATACAGAACATGGGTCAAAACATGCAACATTGTGAGACCAAACTACTTCCTCCTTTAAATTAGTGTTCTCCGGTATTTTGTCATAATAATGGAAAGCTGACCAACACAGGTACAGTATCCAAATCCCTCAATTTTGACATAGGCAAAATTGTTAGTCATGTATTAAATAAAAGAATCAAATACCACAAACAGTGATACAAATTTTCTGATTATTCTATGTCGTACAAAAGAGAACAAAATATCTGCCAATGGTAGTCAGTATTAAGAAAGGAGAATCATATCAAGAAAATGGTTCAGCTAGGAATGAAACTCAGTGGTAGTATACTTTCCTGGCAAGCATGAGGCCCTGGGTTTGATCGTGAAAAAAAGGGACATAGAAAAAAAGTTTCTTTTTGCAAATTAATTTATGTGTAGATTCTAAGTTCTGTAGAACTTTTAATCCATTGAAAAGTAGATTACCTAATAAAAGTGATTTTTAATGGTGATTAAAGTAGTTACTTATTGAGCAATTATAGGTCATGTCTTTCTTGACTTTCCTAACAATAATAAACATTATCATAAACATATATAAAGCACTTGCTGTGATTCTGGTATTCCACTAATGCTTTATACATTTATTTATTACCTGTAACTATTCCCTTTATACTAAAAAGGATAAGGTACTCTATAAAATGATACAAGTTCCAATACAATATTTATTAATTTTCAGACAATGTTAATAACATAGCTTTGTCTTAGACTGATGTGGATATGGATGTATATTTCCTCAATATATTGTACAGTCATTTAGATGAGTAGTATTTAATAGATTATTGCAGTGAGGTAAAAGACTGTAAATTATGGCAAACTAATTTTCCTAACGTATCTGAGGTTATAGATTATAGCTGTCTCCCAAAGTCACAATATATGTTCTGGAGACAAATGTCAAAATCTAAAGAAGTAATTTAGTAGGAATTGTAAAAAAATCATGACAGATTTCTATGAAAGTTAAAATATGTGTTAGTGGAGGGTCCTAAAGTATTTTGTCAGAAATGACAGTAATTCAAGCTAATTATGTATTTTTCAGATATGGTCATATGTATATAATATAAATATCTTTTTAAATTAGGGGTTAGTATGTGTGGAGTACAATATCATACTAATTTAAGTTCCATATTGTTGCTCACTGGCCTTGGCTTTAATTATCCTCTTTAGTTTGTCTTCCCACGAGTGAAACGGAAAGGATTAAAGTAAAGTTTTAAGAACTAATTGATTTTACTGTTCAATAATTTTTTAGGTTGTCTGTTTAGAAGCTCTCCTTCACCTCATATAAGTGATAAAATAGGCACTTCAAACTCTCTCTCAAGTAACTTAATCTCTGTGCATGTGAGTGGCACAACCTGATCGCAAACCCAGGTCTTGGGCTCCAATGAGCACTCCCAACCAAAGACTGCTTGAAGTTCCTTTGTCCAAATTTTTTGCTAGCTTAACTATAACACCGTGCACTGCATTCTATATCTCCCCTACTCTCAAGTGAGGCCACCATGGAAAGAGCTAGTAGCCCTTAAACAGTGAAGCTGTTTTTATTATGTAAAAATTGCAGAGGTTTGAGATATAAAATTACAGCCTGACAAAAGACGTATGAAAACCTGGGCAGAAGTAATAGTAAGCTTTTGGTCGATGTGCCAGAGAACAATGTGATGGCAGAGAAGGCCTGGTAGTTTTTCCATAAGTAATATTGTATTGTTGCTACTTCAGTTCTCAGTGGCTATCAATAAGTTCTTTGATTTGTCATGATCCAACTAAGCAGTGCTTTAGCAATAGGCATGTCCCCAGTGGCCAACATTTCCATGACTTTATTTTTGCATTTTGTTTTTTAAAACTTTATTGAAGGGTAATGATGTATAAACATTCCACATGCAGTACTTAATGAATACATCCTCATTATTTTGAACAAATATGTATGCCTACGATGCCATCATCACGAACCAACTCCCTAAATATACATCCATAACCTCTGAAAGCTTCCTCGTGTTCCATGACATTGTTTATTCATCGTGAAATGATAAAAGTTAACATGAGATATATGCTTTTAGTGTATTTTAAAGTGCACAATATCATATATTTAACTGTAGATACTATACTACACAGGACACATCTGGAAATTATTAAAAAGCAAGTTTAAACCAATGATTGTCGGGAACCATTGTAGCTGGAAATTGCCCATACATGCAAGGCTGGAGCATGACCATGACAAGAACAAAATGCACTTGGGGAAAGCCACCTGAAGAAGCTGCTTCAGCCTAGAGAGCACCTAGCCCCAAGACAATCTGAACAGTGGGTTGCTAGGACAACAAGGTGTCATGTGACATTAAGTTGCTAAAAGATATCAATAAAGGTGTCTGAAATGAGGGGCCAGTACCTTTCCTCCTATCAGGAGGATAAGGACTCCAGCTGACCCTAGCTTTGTCTCTTATTTTTCTCATCCTCTCGCGGTCCTTACCCAAGAACCTCAGGAGCCACATGGGTCACAACAAAGGATAAATAGTTCTCCAATTTCTTCTCCCGCTAGTTCCTGACAACTATCTATATGACAAGATGTTGGTACCCAGTGTATGTAAGAATTTCTAGCAATTCAATAACAAACAAATAAACAAATAAAAAATTGATTAAATCAAATGATATGAATACATATTTTCCCCCAAAAAAGAGACATAAATGGTCACTAGGTATGTGAAAATGTGCTCAATGAAATTAATTAATATGGAAATAAAAAATAAAACCATGATAAAATATCCCTTCATGTGTGCTAAATTTACTTTTGAGACAGGATCTTGCTGTATAGTACAGGCCAGTTTATACTTGTGAAACTATTGTTTCAGTCTTGTAAATACTGAGATTATAGTGTAAACTAGCACACACAGTTAGGATTATTCTTATCAATAAACAAAATCCAACCAACTAACCAAAGAAGCAAACAAAAGGAGATAATAACTGTTGGTGAAAATATAGACAAATTGAAGCCCTAATACCCTGTTGTTAGAAATATAAAAATGTATAGTTTCTTTAAGAAATTAAACAGAACTATCATATGATCCATCATATGCATTTTAGTGACCATATTCAAAGAAATTGAAATCATTTTCTTGAAAATACAGATATTATCATGCTCATTGAAGAATTATTTAATAGTCAAAACATAGAAACATGCTGAATTTCTACTTGCATATGAATAAAGAAAATGTGACAAATAGACACACTGGACTATTATTCATTCATAAAATAAAAGTCAGAACTGCCGTTTGTTACACCCTGGATATATTTAGAGGACTTTTGAGAATGACATTTATCTCAGCTTGTATCTTCAATGACTGAAGTAGTCTAACATTTACATGTTGATGGAAAACCAAGCTGTATTTCATGAGAAGTAAGAGGAAAACTCCTAAAGCAAATAAAATGCTTAAGTTATAATAATCCTATTTGTAAAATCCAAAAAGGTTTAGATAATGCAAAAGGTGATATTCTAAAAAGACTGCAAGGGCAATCCTGATAAACAAATAACACAGGTAAACCTAGTGACAAAAATATGTTTTTGGCTCTGGCTACTTGAGTGAAGACTTGTGTTACAAAAATCCATAAAAAGAAATCGTGCTTATATAACTAACTGTATGTGCTAGCATATCCTTTATGATACCATGCTAGCTTTTGAGAATTGAGAAACAAAGAGTTATATTTCATGTCCTTCAGTTTAGAGGGATTATGGAGATGGATACATGATAGAAAATTCAAAGTGAAATCAAGTCTTATGAAAGAAGTAATCATGCAATTTGAGAACAAAAACAACCATATCGAAAGACAGTCAAGCTGGTAGTTTTCAGGAAGCATAAGATAAAAGAAAGGGCAGATGACACCTGGGTTTGAAAATATTAGGCTATGTACATTCTAGAACTGGGAACAGTGTACATAGAGGGACAGAGGTGTTGAACATTATGCTAAATGTGGTGGCAAGTGACCTGATGTTTCTGCAATATAGAATTTGATAAGGCAAAACTCAAATGAGACTCAAGGAAGTGAGGAGGTGTCCAATTATAAAGTGTCATGACAGCAATTGAAGTGGAACTCAGAGAACAGAAAATGGAAAATAAATCCTGCAAATCCATGTAACTTGCTGGCAAAACATCTCCAGACAATGTAATAAAAAGGAAGTCCATTTTATTTCATGAAAATATTTGCCTGATTTTATAATATATATATATATATCACAATATAATTTTATGTACTCTTGAAGCAAAATCTGCCATTAAACAGACAAAGTACAACCACTTTGGCTTCAAATTTTTCAATAATAATAAAAATAGTAACAACTCACTTATGAGGTGTACTGTGTGTCTGGCCCTGTTCTTTATTTGTCACATGTATTATCTCATTCTAAGTATTTAATATACAATAACATTATGATTATGAAAATTAAATGACTTATTGCAAGGAAAGTAACATTATTACCTCCATTTTACAGATGAGTAGAGCGAGGAGGAGAAAAGAAACGTGGTTGAGATCGCAACAATTACCAGTAATGGAGTAGGAAATGAAACTGTAAGTAGTAGAAGACATAATCCTAAGGGTCAAATCTCTACAGCACTGAGAATGATATTTAGTCACGTAGACACTCACATCTTAAATGAGTGAGTGAACTGGTATTTCTATGGTGAATTAAAGGTGGTTTTAAGCTCAATGCCACTTCTCAGATAACAGGTGGAAGCTGCTTCCTGTCCCTTTGAAATTGAGTAAGCCTGAGTACCTTAGTTACTTTTACTCTTCGCTGGAACAAAATAGCTGAAGCCCAAAGTTGGGAAAGGAAAGGTTTATTTCTTACAGTTTTTTGGAGGTTTCAGTCCATATTCAGTTGGCTCCAAGACAGGGTAGCATGGCCGCCGCAGTTCATGGCGGCTGCAAAGAGCAAGGCGGAAAATGGCAAGAGAGAGAGAGACACCCCTTCTTCCTGTCATTACATCATATACTGGCTGCACCCCTAGGCGGTGTAGTACTCACACCACCAATCCAAGTGCTAGACAATGAACCAATCACAAATGCATAATGTAAAGGGTAGCTTGGGGGCCACTGACATAAACCATGACACCAAGACTTTGATTTGACCAAAAAGAAAGGGTCAAAATCATGTGATAGTGTTGGGGTTCAATTCAATAAAGGTCTTTAGCTTCCAATCTTGGCATTTGAAAGCCAGCCACTGAGCTGTATAAAAAAAAAAAAAAAGGTAATGGTAATGATGGCAGGCAATTTAAAGAGATTCTGGACATCCAACTACCCATGACCTCAGCTGCACCATTCAGAGCAGAGCACTGGTCCACTGAATCCAGCCAACCCAGGGAATCATGAAAAAACATGAATCACTTCACCTTAAGCCACTATATGTGAGAGATGTAAAGCACTGAAAGAATCTCTGTGACTGCATGTTTATCTCTTCTGTAATCTAACTTGTATTATAAGTAAACTATGACTCATTCAAATAAAACTATGATCACCAGCCTTTTTTTGTACAACATTCTTATTATTTATTTGAAAGATATTAGGAAGTAGCAAATGCTGCCTTCTTTCTATGAAACACTTGAGTTTAAGGAAATCCGGTTTCAGAGAAAACCTTTTTGTTTTAAAATGGCTTTTATTGAAGAGGTTTCTTAATAATTGAAAACATAATTCCTTGCCTGTGTCATTTCCTCTGACCATCTTAAGACATTTTACCACCTGGAAGGTCAAATGTGTTAATAACAGGAAGACTATGAATTTGGAGATAGCCACAATCATACATAAAAAGTTATACTAACACAAAAGTTCATTTTCAAGTACGTTTATTATCTTAACCAATTTCATCTTGACACACAGACCTAGCTGTGAAAATATGTTGCCAATTTTCTTTCAAAGAAAACACCTGTGTCTTTCAAAACTCGACAATAAATCAAATAAATAAAAAACTATATCAAGTGGTTCTTTGCTTAATATGATAGTTTAATAGTAAGATATAACCCTGTTTATTTATTTCTTTACATTAGTAAGTATCTTTATTAATTTATGCATAAATCACAATTCCATCCGTATTTCAGTGAATTTCCCTTAGACTAGAGTGTAAAACTGGTTTGAATTCCACAGAAAATGTGATGGATATTTATTAGGTTGTGTTCTCCAAAAGAAATAAACATACACAACAATGGGGAAAGGCAGAGACAGAGAAACAAAGAGATAGACAGAGAGACAGAAAGATTTTCAAAGTCTAAAGCCCTAAGAACATGAGGAAATGCTGTTGTAAATTGTATTTGGTTTGAGTCCTTAAGAGTACTAAAAGTACACATGTCTCAGAGAAAGATCCATCACCCACAGTTTTTTTCTTTGAAACAAGTTTTTGCTGCATTGTCCAGGCTAGTGTCCAATTCCTGGAGTCAAATAACCTTTTTGCCTCAGCTCCTCCCAGCAAATTATGAAGGTTACAGGCATCTGCCACCATGCCCATCTTTTCCTTCACTTTTTTATTTACTTATTTGGGTCTTCAAGAGATTAGATAGTGTCTCCCGACATTGGAGGAGATGGACTTCTTTATTACCAATGTAAATATTATCCTCTTCTGGAAATAGCTTCACAGAAACAATGAAATAAAACTGCATCAGCAATATGGACATCCCTCAGCCCTGTTAGGCTGATGCATTAAGTTAACCATTAAATGTTCCCAACACTGCATGCTGAGAATGGCTCCACCCTAAACTATGTGCTGAATCCCAGTACTCACAGATGTCTGCCCATGTCTGACAGATCTGTAGAACATCTGCCAGAAGTATATTGCTGTGAGCAGCAGAAGTATATGCTGCTTTTGGGCAGAAAATGCACCCGGAGTTAACACGGAGCCACACTGATGAATTTTTTTGCATCTCAGTTCCATAGTTAGACAAGGGACTGGAAATTTTCTATCTATTCTCTAAGAAACTTATAAGGATTAAATTGCTTACAGTATGTAACTGTAATTTAAACATATCACACAAAATATGTTTTAAAAATTGAATGCAATGAATATATATTTGTTGTACAAAAGAAGTATCTCTTTTTGATGTAAAAGGTGGGGCTGAGAAAACACTTCCAGAAACAAACACACGCATGAATGTGGAGACATGTACTACGCAAGTGCAAAAAAGTCAGTTACTGTGTGCTTTATGTAAAAGATGATTACACAGGGCAAACACATGTTTGTGATGTTATGTCTATCATTCCTTTGCTTGTCACCAGGTTACATATATTTAAGACTCCTCCTGCTAAGTAACTTGCATACAATTTCAGAACCAAGATGTAAACATTGGCATTTAACTCCAGCGATGTTCTGGAGAAACTGCGGCTGCCTTCAGAGATCTACTCTCGAGCCAGCAAGGAGAAAGATGAGCTCTTGATGATCAAATCAAAAGATCAATATATGGATTCTACACATAAGAATTTTATTCCCTGCTGAGGAAATAAAGTCACATTTAAAGTCATGGGCATATAACTCCAACAGAACAGTGGGGTTTTTCATACTGAGAAAGATGTAAACTTACGGACTTGAGTCAAAAAAGGATCTTAGAGAAAATGACTCACAGTAGTTTTCTTTTCTGGAGATCATTTCTCCCTCTCAGCCTCATACTATGCACAGTACAGTATACCTCTATCTACAACTGCTCAAAATAAACATGAATCATAGTTATGTGTACACTTGTTTCCCAAGAGAAAGAAAGGTACTTGAGGCCAGCTACTTTTCTTATTTATCTCAGGGTGACTAAGTTGTAACTGCACCTCTTTGAGTCAGCGCTGAACGTATCTTATTTTACCTTCAGAGCAGTATCATAGTTACACAGCAAAGCACAAATAAAAAGGCAAAGAAAGAAGTTTAAAATTATAAATCATCCTGGTTTCTGTTTTATTTTAATTCCAGAATATCACCAAAGCCCATTTACCTAAAGCCAAAAGCAAATTTTTATTTAAAAGCAAACAGATGTTGATTCTTGTTTTACTCTGTTCCATGTCTATTCTGTTTTTAACTCAGCTGAGATGTTTAGAGGGTGATCAATACAACAATAACCACAGGCTTGGGGTTTATTGATCAGTTCCACATCAGTAATGCTGCCTATGTGTGGGAAAGTCAGCGACAATGTGCCAACACCTCCATCCTATTTGCAGAGACTTATTTCTTAAATGAGGGATTCAAGTACTTCATCTTCTCAGCACACTGAAATAAACTGTTATTTGAAGAAGACATAATCTACATAGAAGATGCAATAATAGCCACCAAAACACCCCCAGAATTAATAACTAAATTTAGCAATGTGGCAAATACAAAATCAACACACAAAAATCAGTAGCATTCCTGTGCACCAATAATAAAGCTATTGAAAAAGAAATTAGAAAAAATGCCATTGAAACAGTATCAAGAAAAATTAAATATGTAGGAATTAACCTAACTAAGAAAGTGAAAAGTCTCTACAATGAAAGCTATCTTTAAAAGGAAATTGAAGAGGATATCAAGAATATGAAAAGACATCCCCTGTTCCTAGATAGGCAGACCAATATAGTCAAAATAACCACACTTCTAAAATTAACATGCAGACTTAAAGGCATTCTAAAATCTCAACATCATTCTTCACAGAACCATTGAAAACAATCTTAAAATTTGTATGAATCCAGAAGAGAGCCAGAATAGCAAAAAGAAACATTGGCAACAAGAGCAAAATGGGAAGCATTACACTACCAGATCTGAAGCTGTATTACAAAGCTACAGTGATAAAAAACAGTACGGTACTGGCTCAAAATCAGACATGAAGATCAATGCAACAGAATAGAGAATGTAGAAACAACCCCAAGCACATTCAACTATGTGATTTTCAACAAAGTGATCAAAAATATACACTGAAGGAATAAATGGTGTTGGGGAAACTAGCTATCCACGTGGAGAAAATTCAACCTACACATTTTTCATCAGTTATTAAACTAAAATCAAAATGGATCAAAGAATAATATGTTGAAACAGAAACACTTATCCTACTAGAAGACAAAACAGGAAAATTCTTAAAGTCACAGGCAAATACAAGGACTTTCTGAACACAACCCTGCTTTCACAGCAAATAATACTGAGAATAAACAAGTGGAATTATATCAAATTTAGAAGCTTCTGCACAGCAAAGAAACAACAGAGTGAAAAGACAACCTATAATGTGGGAAAAGGTTTTCCCTGCTATATTTTGGAACAAGTACTAATATCTAAAATATGAGCTCTAAAAACTAGACTCCCCAAAATAAGACTCAATCAACATTTGGGCAAGTGAAATAAAAAGACACTTCACATAAGAAGTATAGGCCAATGAATACATGATCAAATGTTCAATATCATTGACCATTAGAGAAAAATCAAATTAAAGCAACACTGAGAATCCATACTACCAGAAAGAATGGCCATCAACAAGACATCGCAAAATAAATGTTGACAAGGCTTTGGGGAAACAGAACTTTTATACATTGTTGGTGAAAATGTAAACTAGTACAACCACTAGAGAAATCAGTATGGAGAGTCTTCAAAACCTAAAACAAGAAATTCCATTTGACCCAGTTATCCTCCTTCTAGGTATCTTCTGAACAAAGTTAAACATACCATATTACAGTGATACATGCATACCCATATTTATAGATGCATAATTCATAATAGCTAAATCTTGAAGCACCTTATATAAACATAATTAGATAAATGGATAAAGAATATGTATTTACAAACAGTGGAGTATTATTCTTCCATAGAAATATAAACTTGAGTCATTTGTAGGAAAATGAATGCACCATGAGACCATAATGGTAAATGAAATAAATCAGACACACCAGCTTAAATATTGTATGGTTTTTCTTACAGGAAAACCCCAAAGCATAAATAAAAAGCAAAATGAAAGGCAATAGGAAGTAGAGAAATAGTTCTTTCTCATGTGGGAAAGGGATCAAGACACAGAGATAGGAAAGAGAGAAGAAAGGGAATGAAAGAAGGAATTAAGATGTGTTATGTATACGTACCAACTATACACAAGGAATGTAATCATTGTGTAATGCAAACATGTACTAATAAAAGAAGATGTAACTTTGTGTATGTCTGCTTTGTCTGTATATTTCCTAACTTTGACAAACTTTCATTATGAGAGTTTGTCACTTGGACAGAAGCTCATTCACCTAGTAGACACTTCCTGTCAGTCAATGCAGGAAGAAAGGAAAACATCTGTGACAGAAAAATCACTCAACAGAAACTGTAGATGTTTCCTTTCTGGTGATACTCTAGGAAGTAACAAAATTGAATGGCAGGTAATTTCAAAACAAGAAGACATTAAGTCATTACACATTCCCAAAAAGATGTCTACCTAGCTCAGTGGTATAGGATAAAGTCTTCTCATTTTTGCACATCGAGAAAAATCACTATATGAATGATATATGTTGTAAGGGTTAATTTACTCTGGATATTTTCACATGCAAGTATGCTAGGCCAATGCTGTCCACCTGGTGCAGATATGCCTTATATTAGAGATGGTTTCTTTTTGACATATCAAAGCAAATACATCTTTGCTCAGCACAGCATGTAAAGCTAGTCATTATAATTGCAATATATAATTTGTTTGCCTATACCAAACTGAAATGCTGGATATGTATCTATGTATTTATTTACTTTTACACACACACACACACACACACACACACAGACCCACACAATCTTTGCTACAATGCTTACTATTTTTATACCATTTTATATCCTGTTTAAAATGTGTAACACACACTTGAAAGCATGCTGAAATACATTGAATAAAGGTCTAAATTATGTTAATGTTATGCTTTCTTGAGTAAGAAAATCAATATATGTTCTCTAGGACAATTTATCAATACACATAGTAAGGAGTTTATTTCCAAGTGTTAACTGGTCTCCTGACCATTAAAAAGGTGTCTCCCATCTAAAACTTTATCTTATTTTCTGATTGTCTGAAAGTGGAAAAATTATGAGAAATACTCATTTAACAAGGCAATTCTAATCTGAATTCTATTGCCATGGACTGAGAGATTGGGAGAAAAGAATATCTTGTAAGAAAATTTAGTTCTTGGGATTTAACTGTACAAAACAACCTTTCTTGATAAGCACGTCAGAAATCTTGCAGGAGAAAAATCCTCCTGGTGCGATCTTTTTGAAATTGGTTCAGTCTTCACATTTCTGCTGCAAATGCTATTACGGAAAGATATTTGATGGTCATAGGCCAGTGATTAGAGTGGTAAATGCTAAGGCAATAAAGAAGTGAGTTTTGTGGTTTTTAAAAATGCATATTTCACTTGGAATCCTGAGGTTTTGAATATCAGACTGATTTAAAATATAAAATATGTAATCAAACATAAATTCTCATAAAAATGCGGCTCAAAAAATGGCATCTGTTTATAGTGATAAGCAGAGCAGTAAGTGTTCATCAGAGACCATCATTTACTTACTTATTTGAGGCAAAGTGTGGAAATCATAGCAAAAAAATTTTTTTTGCAAGTAAAGATTTAAAGCTGTGTGAAGTTGTTTGGGCAGGATTCTACATGCCATGTGAAACTTTTAATTAGATTATTTTAGTACTCTTACTAGGCTGCTAACCCTGAAGAGAGATATTCTACAGAGTGAAGTAGACCTGAGGTTAGGATCTGAGTTTGAGTAATTGCTTTTTGAATTCATTTTAAGAACCACTGGTAGAAGAAAAATGGCAGCCCATGGAGTTTTCCTTACTAAGCAAGTTTCCATTGTGGGTAACTGGAGCTTTATTTTTCTGGGTAATATTGGGAGTTGATGTAAAACTCCCAACTCCAGGCAGAAGAGCTGAGCATTCAGAAGAGCTCCCACTGGCCTCTGGTGTTAAATCACTGGCTCCTATAGTTTTCCAGATGGGGGTGCAAAGCATGCACTACTGGCACGAGGAAAAAGAACTCAAGCAAATAAATGTAGGTGCTGGCAGCTGGGCATCTGAAGTGGAAAAAGAACATGAGTCAAGGGTAATACCTCTAAGATATTATCACGAATTAACTAAATGTTATTAAAATATCTCCAAAATAAACATATTTAAATGTCCCTGAAAAGTTGACAGACACCTGGTCAATCAAAACATTTTTAAAAATTAACTAGGTGAGTTCTCTGAGGGGAATTTGAGATGAGTTTTATAAAGTTTTATAATATTTCAAAAGTCAAATATATCTGTTTAGTCTACTCAAATTGTCACACAATATACTTCATATGCTTTACTCTTTCATTAACATTTAAAACACTTTTATATTCCCCAATTAGTAGCTCTATGGCCTAGCAATACATTTCCTAGTCTAAGTAGGATCAAAAGTTCCCTCTCTCATTAATGCATACCACTTCATTCCAAGAGATGTTTGATATTTCCAGTATTCCTATAAATACAGTTAGAAGACAGAGCCAAATTTAATAGAAAATGGTAACATTACTATATGCTGTTTTCTTCTAACTGACTAGGCTCTGACGTGATGGAAGTCTTAAGGGAAAGAAAAGGTTGATTATTATGATAATTAACATTTTTGAGAAATTTCATCTGTAAGGTTTCAGCTTTTTTTAAGAGCAGAGACTTGAGGTGTACCCTGTCCTCAGAATTCAGAAAACATCTGGCACATAGTAAGCACTCATACTGTTTAACTGATTTTACACAATCCTCCCAACAATATGAATTAAATATCATTAACCTAATTTTATAGTACAGAAATTGAAGCTCCAAGAAATTGAATACTTATGGCCAGTGACAGAGACCTGTATTTACATGTTTTTTTAGATAGAAAAGCAAACAAGCAAATAAAAACAAAACAAAAACTCTGCTTTGTTTCACTATGTATGTTTCCTATAATTTATGTACACACATTTTCCTATAATGGGCCACCAGTTGTGATTTATTACGTGAGATGTCCTTTTGTTAGGGAAGGGGTTAATGTACTGGCAAAACTCTAGTTAGATGCTGGCAGGCTTTGAAATTTAAAGCTTTTTTGAAGTATTAACATTTCAAATTCAAGTGAACACAGTTTGCTTGAACAATAGGGAAAATTTTCAGATAATGAATTTATGCAAAAATGGTAAAAATATTAAAAATCATTTCACAGTCATATGCTATGTTGATGCTATCATTCCTTCTACTTCTGGGCTTTCTGGCTCTCTTGTATAAATTATCTAACTTGTACATTTTCTATGAAGTCATTTTCAAAAATGTTGAATATCCATGTATTTTTAATGAAACAGACTAGTCTGCTAAAGAATGCAAAAGTCAACAGTTTTATCTTGTTTCATAAGCATACAGACTGATGGCAAAGGAGAGTGGAAAGCAAATCATATTCCAAAAAAGTCCCCTGGAGAAGATAAGCAAGATTGGTAATGATCACTATAGCAGCAGATTATAAATCATGCCCAATAACAAGGTTTAGTGAATGCACAGCTTGGCATTTAGCTTGGTACAAAATTTGATCAAAAACTTCCACATATGCTGCTCATGGACCTTCATTTTCCACCTACCAGAAAACAGAGGTCCAAAAATAGTAGACTTTTTCTTCAAGGTAGTAGTGAATTTAGTATAATAAGATGCAAAGATAGAAGGCTTATTAAAAAATAGTTATGCAAATAAATGAAAGCATGAAAATAAATTACACGAAACATTCTTAATTTTTGTTATGAATATTATATTTCTTGGATTAATTTAGAAATTATTTATGTTATGAGCATAGATACATATATGATCACATGGACAGATAAAACAAATTTCAATTAATCTGAACAATAACCAGTGATAATTCTACATAACCAAATTTTGAAAATTCTTTTTAAAAGAGAAGTTGGTACAAGATGTAAACAAAACCAATAAAACCCTACAAATTAAAATTAATTCCATGAATTTTCTTACAATATGCTATGGAGTTACATAATGCAAACTAAAAATATTTTGAAAGTCTATAATATTAATATAAAATTAAGTTTGAGTTAAAATTAAGTTTATCATGCTTAGCAATGGATAAATGACAAACATTTGAAGTTAAAATCATTATTACTGAAGAATTAAAATAATGATATATTTGATATTACTACATTGATACACACATGTGTTATGGTTAACTAATGTTTTATTGTACCTTCCTAAAAATTGGTACAGAAATAATTATCTTGTCTTTGAAAATGCAGATCATATAAGCATTATTATAAAAGAAATTGTATGCAACATTTATCTTCAAATTAATTCAAATAAATTAAAATAGGTATATGATTATAGAAATCTACTCTGATCCTAAGGAATAAGGTAACTTACAAAATTCGCTAATATTTAATCATACCAAAGACAGTAATTTCATATGTCTCATCCTAGTATGAAAAAGATAACTCACTCAGTCCAGATACATATATTGAACATCTGCTCTGAGAGTTGCTGTGGGAATACACTAATTAGTGAGGTAAAGGTGTTATTTTTTTATAGTGTCTTTATATTTTAAAAATTACCATTAGGGGCAGGGTATTTAGCTCAGAGGCATAAATGCCTGCCTGACAAGTGCAAGGTCGTGAGATCGATCCCTGTGCCAGAAGAAAAAAAAACAGTAAAAAATATTCATTAAAAAACATTTTCAGCACCCTCCCCCACACGAGCACATACAAGACTGCCAGACATCAAGTCAAGATGCTGTAGTACATGCTATCTCTGGAAATCGAATGGTGAGTTTGGACCTCATCAACAGGAGGGCAGGACAGGACAGATGGGGGAGTCAGTTGTGCATGCTGCGTCCTGAGTATACCCAGGAAGTGCTGCTAGGAGAGGACAGAATCAGCAGGACACCCTCAAGCAAAGTAATTTCACCATGTGACTTTCCTAACTAAACTACCATGACTGTGATGGTGATTGTCTTAGTTACTTTTCTCATTGCTGGGACAAAATACCCAACTACAAAGTTAAGGCAGAGAAGGTTTGTTTTTCTCACAGTTTGTAGAGGTTTCAGTTCAGAATTGGGTGGCTCCAAAGCAGGCAGGCACATGGGTGAGGGACAATGTTCATAGCAGCAAAAGGAACACGAGAGCCAAAGATGTTAATTTTATTTGAAGATTCTTCAGTATATAAGGATTTACTAGCAACCACATGGTAAACTCATAAGAATATGGGGAAAACTATGATGGTAAATTAACAATGGTAAAAGGAATTTCAAAACTTTCAAGAATTTTTGAAATATTATAAATCACGTTATTGCTTTTGTCTTTGTCATAAGAAATGGATGCATTATTGAACTGAATTGAATGTAGCTTTTAGAATTAAAATTATAAAGCAAAAAACACTATCACACTATCAAGAACTAACAGTCAGTCATAAGAACTGCTGACATTTGACTATTTCCCATATGCTAGTACTGGGCAAAACATTTCACAAAAGTGGTCTCTCATAATTTTACAAAGTAAAAATAATGAACCAAAGGTGGGGGGGAAAGATCTGAATCCAGCAAGCTGATTTAAAACCTAGACTTAACCACTCCTGAAAAAAAATCATCCTGCTTTTCTTTAGGTGGGGTTTCCTAAGGCTCTGTGGAAAGTACCACATTTGTGAAAATACATATAGAGAAGAAGCAAGAATATACATACATATAGAAATACATATAGAGAAGAGGCAAGAATGAAGTATACATGACATGTGAAAAATGAAAGGGACAAGACTGACGAGAGACTTAATTTGCAAGTTGTAAACCCCCCATTCAAAATGAAAATTTCATTTAAGTTACTAAAATATAAAGTTTTATCATTTTCCACTCTTTCTACTTTTCATAATAGCATCTGTATGTGCTGTATATTGTAGCATCAGTCAGTGGACACTGCTGGAGGATCTCAAATTCTTCTAGCCCTTGCACCGTGACTCAGGAATTTTTTTTTTTAACCAGGAATGAAACTCAGGGCCTTATGCTTGACAGGCAGGCATGGTACTGCCGAGCTACAGCTCTAGTGTACATGACTCAGAATTTGTACCAGGACAAGATGGCCTACGGTGTCGCCCCCATGCCAGGTATGAGGCCTACAAACTGTGCAAAGTAGCCCAGAGCTAAGGAAGTGAAGGCAACTTTCTCTTCCCACAGGCTCACTGTACCAACCTCTGGCTGCAGAGGGTGTTGAATCTTTACTTCTGGGATGGGTAGAAATGCCCCATGCTGAGTTTCCCACCAAGCGTGTCAGCATTGCCAGCCTGGGGTTGGAATGGTGACCACTACTTCTTTATTTGCATATTCATTCTCAGGCTTCTGCCATGGACAGCAGCCTCAGGTGGTCAGTGTGGTGGTGAGGGAAGGGGCGACCCAAAGGAGGTAGCTTAATACCAGTCCTGAAATAGAGACGGGATCACAGATAAGCCTGCTCAAGTCACTGTAAAGTTCCATCACACTCCACTTACAAACATTTAAAAATGCAGTCACTAAAGCTTTGATGAAGATGACCATAGGGCATTAAACTTTAAGCATGAGGCTCTTCTGTACAGCAGACCCTGTATACTATGCCTGCGAAATCTGGCCCACAGAGCGCTATGACTGACACCAGTACCAGGCGGCAACATACGGCTCAACTCATCTACAATCCTACTACTACCACCCACCCACACTCTGAAAAGGGATACTTCTTGTCTTCTTAGAACAAAAGATATGCTGGGCTGAAGAAGTCTGGGCGTCCGTAAGAAAAATCAAGGAAATGGCAGTCGAGAAATAGGAAGCTTCAATTTGTTGGTATTCATTGAGAAAATCTTTCAATGGCAGAAAAATCAAAGATCAAAAGACTAGTAGTTCTGTTTAGTGAACAATTACTGTCTGCTCTGTAGGAAAATACAGTGACTAGACATCATTTAGACCAATAACATGTCGGCATTTGACTTGCCTAATGTGGAGGGACAGGTGAGTGGACACCACAGAGTGACACAGGCTTGCAGCATGTGCTGGAGACAGGAGCAGGCCCATGAGCAATGGGTAGATACTCTGAAAATTGTGTGAGTTGAATTTTAAGTCAATGATAGTTTGAAATCAATCATGGTATAGAAATTTCTACCTTCAAGGTTACAAAGGCTTAGAGGCAAGGCATGAAGCAAACTGAAAGAATTTATTTTGTAGGCAATGGGAACCATTAATCTAATCAATGTGGTTCTTCACTGAAATTAATCTGAAGTCATTATAAATTGTATTGGAGGGGAAGCTGGCAGAAAGAAAGTCAATAGATCACTACTAGACAAAAGGAAGAAATAATAGGAGGTCAAGAAAGATGTAAGGTGTGACGGTAAACACATTAATCATTTAGGAAACTGATTTGATGAATTGGAACAAGGGATGGGGATGAAGGAATGATGAAAACAATATGTTCTAAGTTCAAATGCCAATACACTGGGGAGATAATGGTACTGGTAACATAAACCAAAAAGAGTAGATGAACAGGGATTTAGCTCAGAGGCATACGCGCCTGCCTGGCAAGCATGAGGTTTTGAGTTTGATTCCCTGTACAAAAGTAAAAAAGAATTTTTGGGCCAGGATTTAGCTCAGTGGCACAAGTACCTGTCTAGCAAGTGCAAGGTTGTGAGTTCGACCCCTAGTACCGGGGAGTGGGAGAAGGGGAGAAAAAAAGAAAAAAGAAAAGAGTAGATGGAAAAATGAATTTGATTTAATGATGAATTCAACTTTAAACACATGTTTTAGAAAACATGATTTGTCCACAAGTATGCAGCTAAATGGAATTCAAAAATTTAGGAATGAGACTCAAGCTGAAATTAATAACATAATATAGCACACCTAGGCATCAGCTTCTCAGAATGATAGTTTTAGGTACTGGTCTAAAACCCTGCGAGGAAGAATAAGCTGCAGAACAAAGGATGAAGAAGAATCTGGGCAAAACAAGCAGATGGAAGGTGAGGGACAGAGAAGGAATAAAGAAGACAACAGAGGATCTCCTTCAGTTATTAAATAATAATTTTTTCTCTTATAACACGAATAAGAACAGACTTTTTTATCAAAGAAACTTTCCTGCTAGAACATCACTGAAGACTTAGTGTAAAGAGTCTATTGAAAAGCACTAAAAGCAGCAACAAGCAATTAGTTCACATGTGTCATTCGATTTGCATAACATCTTATTTCCTAACAGAAAAAAAACTTTGCTTGCAAAAGCCTCATAAGTAGTAAAGCATTTAAGGTCAAAATTGCATTGCAATTTTGCAAAGCCTTTGGAAACATCTGCTCATTGACTTTTTTTAAAACTTAGCAACTGATTAGGGAGATACAAAAAAAGAACACAGTGAAGTACAAGTTATCTTTGTTGTTCAGAGAAAGAAAATCTTTCAAGTGGCTTTGATTTTCTTTGTAAGATAAATGAGAAACAAAAAAATTTTTGTTATAATTCTTTAGTATTCAAAACGTTTTCCAAAACATCTAGGTTTCTTTCTGGAGGATACCATAGTATTATTTAATACTATAATATAATACTACTATAGATATTCCATCTTTCTGAGATTAATAGATTGTTGATTAAACAACACCTTTGATTCAGAAGTCAAACAATAGATAGATGGTATATGAGAAATTTATAGCAACATATATATATGTATACATATGTTTATTGGAAATAGAGTGTGTTGTCATTTTTCTCTTCACTATTGTGTATAGATCAGATGACATAAATACATATATTCTTTTAACTATTTCCAGTAGAAATTTCTCATATCATCTCTTAATGTGTACAGATCTTTGTTCAGAGTCAACAAATGATAAGACAGATGAGCTAAACAATAATATTTTTAAATTCAAGGACTTTATCTTTTTAACTTCCTATGAATATATTTTTCTTTGGTTTTCAAATTTACCATTTTCCTTATAGGAGTTTTATTTAGACTGTTGCTTTTTGGAAACAAAGCAGTCACAAATTAACATAATTTCTGGAAAAAAACTCATCCAGAATGCTCTGGTTGAATTAGAATTAATAATCAAAAATCAGGTCTATGATAAAGTCATGTTGACTAGATCATATCAAACATGTGGTCAAATGCATATCATGCAAAGGTTAGATTCCTGGTTATGGCTACAAATTGTATTCCCAGGAAGACTGACAATCAGGGAAAACACTCTGAAAGAACACAGGTTTGTAAGGTGGGCAGAAAGAGGCAGAGAAGTAAACACAGGTAGCGCATGACACCTGAAAAGTGAAGCATATTCCCTGCAAGTGCACATTGAGAGGGAGTCTATCTTCCCAGTCATTGAAGGGTTTTCAGTGTAGGGGGTATCAATTTTCATAAGCAAATAAAGAAATATATTAAGAAAGGTACAATTATAAGATGTCAAGATCAAAAGGAATTGCTTACGGTAAAACTGAATATTCATAGACTGAAAGTTGTATTGCAAAATTTAGTTTGAAAGCATCTGAAAACAGTCAGTCCATAAAAGAAAAGAATCAATAAATATTATAAATACCAATAGAGCAGTAAAATTATTCATTGGAAAAACAAACCTGGAAAAAATGCCCTGAGCACATTTAAATTAGAAAACAAATCTATCCTATGTTGTAGTTTCACTTACTCAACAAACTCCTTCCTTTGTATTCATTAAAATACAGAGTCCAGTTTATCTTTGACATCCTCAGCATAATTCTCACCTTTAAGTTCTTGTCCCAGTAATTTAATAAATATTGATAAGGATCTTTGGGTTTTCAGATTTTTAAGAAAGTTTATGTTATTTATACAGGGAGCTGGTGCATGTTTGAAAAGTCTGAATGAAAAGAAGCAGGCAACATTTTTTGAAGTAGGGGTTTCTCTAAGCATGTTGGCACAAAGAGAATCCTTAAAGAAAACTGGGGATTGGGCAGGACATTATAAGGATCTACTGACTTGCCTCTTAGATTATAATGACAGAAGGAACAAAGAGAGAAACACCTCCCAGAATGCCAACCTTGCATACTTTCACTACAAATGAAAAGAAAGGAATTTAGAAAGTCTCAGAGGAAATAGTAATACTATAATTTTTTTTACCTCTACTAATCTATCTCTCCTTACCACAACCACAATTCTTACTATCTTTATACCAAATCAGAACTCCTCTAATGTTTCAAGGCTCTTAATAATCAGACAACTAGCTTGGCACCCTCCCACTCCAGCTGGGGTAATAGAGGTGGGCAATCCTAATTGTTTCTGCTTTTTCCTACTCAATTACCAAACCCTTACCTTGTGTAAGTATTCCTTGCTTATTCTAAAATTGCCAAGCTTTTTTTAAACTCTTGCTACCTACACTGTTCAGCCACTTAATGCAATTCCATTACTACACATTATTCTTCATTGTATTTCCTTTTCACAAATGATATTTGGCACCAGTTACTCACACAGCCGTGGGGTACGTAAACCCTCAACGTGTGATGATAAGCAAAACTCAAAAACTCTAGGAAATTTATATATGAAGTCAAAGTTAAGACAAAAAGTTTTTTTAAACAAAAAATATGTAGCTAACATTTTTGTTCAGCTTGTCTTTCTGCTGTTCTTAGAGGTCAGATGCCCTAGTACTTGATGCATTTTACATGTCTTCCCAACTCAAACATTAGAATTTTGTGGTGTGCTTGTTATACACAGAATTTGTTTTAACATATTAGAAGGTGTGCTCATCCAGAATTTCCCCTTCTGTCTGTCTACCCAATTTTGTGGTTTTCCAGTATTCCAGTTCTCAGGCAGTATCCCCTCCACCCAGTCACCTTTCAAGCTGAGCAGTTTCCAAGGGGCATTCTTTTTTCCCCTTGCTTCCTCATACTTAACTAATTCACCATTTGTGGATGGCTTAATTCTCTACATTTTTTCAAATCCATATATTTTTCCACTCATATGGCCCCAGCCTAAGGTGACACCCTTGTCACTTCTTACCTGGAAAATCATAGTGTTTCCCCTTTTTTCCTCCTTCAGTCCCTTCTCCACATAGACTTGGGCTGTTGTTTTTTAACAATCAAATGGATATGGCATCATAATTTTCTTCTGCTTAGAATTCGGTAGTGGTTATCTATGCATCTGTTAGATGAAGTCCAATTATTTAGCATGGAATGTGAGCTGATGCATGTGGTACTCCCCTCAGCAGGTTCTTACAGCTACCTTTAATGACCGAAATACTCAGAAACACTGAAGTTTATGAAGCTAACATTTCCTGTCCTCATACCCCTGAAAATTCTATTCATTTGCCTACAATGATTTTACTCTCTCCTTTACACTTCTCAGATGATTTCATAAATTGAAAATTGAGTACAGGTGTTATTTTCTCTAAGAAGTTTTCACTGAATCCAACTCATTTCCCTCCCTCCTTCAGTTCTTAAAATGGATCAGGTCCCTTTTGAAAACATTCGTGAAAGTTTACTGTGATTGGCAACTTGACTGGATTAAAAGACAACTAGCAGATTAGTAAAACACACTGCTGGTTGTATCTGGGAGGTCACAGAGTTGTGACCTTTGAAATTACATTGGCACATGGCTCTTTCCTCTTTGGTGCTCCTACCCTGAGCTCTGCTTTCCTGACAAGAGAACTGAACATCTTTGCTTCACCATGCCTTTCCACCATGATTTCTGCATTGGAGCCAGTAAGCAAAAGAGCAAGTTTTGCCAGAGCAATCAGACAAGAGAGAGAAATACAAGGAATAAAAATAGACAAGGAAGAAGTTAAATTATCACTATTTGCAGATGATGATACTCTACATAGAAGACCAAAAAAACTCCATTAAAAGATTACTAAAAGTTATAAACAAATTCAGCAATGTAGCTGGATACAAAGTCAGTGCTCAAAAATCAATAGCATTCCTGTACACATTCAAAAAACTCCCTGAAAGAAATTATGGAAATATTGCCTTTCACAATAGCATCTAAAAAAATGAGATACTTAGGAATCAACCTAACTAAGAATGTAGAAGACCTATATGTGGAAAATTATACTACTCTAAAAAAGGAGATTGAAGAGGATATTAGAAAATGAAAAGATATCTCTTGCTCTTGGCTAGGAAGAATGAACATTGTGAAAATGGCCATACTCTCAAAATGATTGTACAGATTTAATGCAATCCCAAGCAAAATACCATTAAAATACCTTACAGATCTAAAGAAAACACTCCTAAAATTCACTTGGAAACTGGAGAAACATAGAATAGCAGAGGCAATTCTGGGCAACAAAGGCAAGACATGAGGCATCTCAAATCCTGACTTGAAACTATACTACAAAGCTACAGTGATAAAATCAGCATGGTACTGGCAAAGCAATAGACCTTTAGGATCAGTAGAACAGATTAGAAGATTCAAACACAACTACAAAGACATTCAGCCAGCTGATATTTGACAAAGGGGCTAAACATGTTCACTGGAATAAGGATAGCCTCTTTAATAAATGGTGTTGGAAAAATTAGCTTTCCATATTCTGAAGACTGAAAGTAGATTCATGCCTATCACCATGAACAAAACTAAAGTCAGATGGATCAAAGTTCTAAATATTAAAACAGAAACACTAAATCTACGGGAAGACAAGGTAAGAAATCCTGGAGACATAGGGGTAGGCAGAGAATTCATGAACAAAGCACAAACTGCATGGGAAACACTTTAAATAATCAACAACTGGGATCTCATATTGTTGGAAAGTTTCTGCACTACAAAAGAAATCACCACTGGGGATTTAGCTCAGTGGCATAAGCGCCTGCCTGGCAAGTGCCTAGTCTTGAGTTTGATCTCTAGTACAAAAAAAAAAAAAAAAGAATTAAAAAAAAAAAAGAAATCACCAACAATGAAAAGAAAACCCACTGAATGGGAAAGAATTTTAGCCAACAACCCCTCAGACAAAGGACATATAAAGAATTGAAATACATCAATCCCCCCAAATTCAAAGACCCTCTCCAAAAATGGGAATCTGAGATGAACACACTGTTCTGAGATGAAGATATACAAATGGCAAATAAATACATGAAGAAATATTCACCATCACTGGTCATTCGAGAAATGCAAATTAAAACATTGAGATTTCATCTCACTCCAGAAAGAATAGCTGCCATCAAGAAAACAACTGATAACAAATGTTGACAAGGCTGTGGGGGAAAAGGAACACTGCTCCACTGTTGGTAGGAGTGTAGGCTGGTGCAACCACTATGCAAGTCAGTATGGAGAATTCTCAGAAGACTAGTATTGGAAGTTCCATTCAACCCAGCTATTTCCCTCTTGGGTATTTTCCCAGAAAAACTGAAAAGGTCACATCACAGTGATATATATGCTCCCATGTTCATAGCAGCACAATTTGTAATAGCTAAATCTTGGAAACAACCAAGATGCCCATCAATCACAGAGTGGATGAAAAAGATGTGGTATTTTTATACAATGGAATATTACTCAGCTACGAAGAAGGATGATCGTGAGCCCTTCATAGGTAAATGGAGATAACTTGAGACTATCCTTATTAGTGAAATAAATAATAATCATATTTATAAATATCACATTGTGTCCCTAGCGTAAAAAATAATAAGAACCGTAGGAGTAATAAAACCCAAAATGTGCAATTGCTATTGTAGAAAAGAGAGGAAAAGAAAGTGCTCTAAAGGATATAACTGTATGTATGTTTAAGTGTGTAAGATAGATGACCATATTACTAAGTTTTTGGTGGATCATCAAACAGAATGGATTGCACTGTCATTGTTTGATTGTCCACTTTTTGTGCTTTGATTTTGTAACTTGAACAACTATTTCTAAGATGACAATATGTAATTTACCAACTAGTGATTTCTTAGCATTAATATTTTTTTAAATTCTGTATTATTTCTACCCTTTTTTCTGTTTTGCTTTTTTTCTTTAAATAAAAAATAAAGAGCAAGTATCTGAAATTGTGAACTAAATTAAATCTTCCTTCCTTCAAATTGCCAAGTGTTGGTATTGTGTCCCAGTGACAGGAAACCTGACCAATACACTTTTTTTTATATCACCATCATTCAACACTAGAATAATTGTGTGTTGCTATGGGAGACCAGATAGGAAAACTGAGGTTTAATTGGTTTCCTGCATGAGCACTAGGGAGAAAATTGCCATGGAAACATGCTGAAATATTACCAGTTGTAGGGAAAAAGTAAACACAGCTGAGATTCTGCTGCTTACTCAGACATCTACCAAGGATGGTAGGTGGCAGATGAATCTTGTGATACTCTAATTGCTTGTTTGCATGTCTGAGTGAGTAAAGGCAGGCTAAGCCAGTCATTTGGGGGCCTTCTTTGAAGGGAGACAAGAACCCTCTGACTCCCATTTTTAACCTAATCCTGTTTCTGTTTGTTTTTCATCCTCATTCATCCCTGCACAGGTACAAGGTTGAAGGCTGGCTCCTACAAGTGGTGCCCAGACAGGGACACTGGCCAGGGAAGCCCAGCCAGGAGAAAAGTGTAATGAGTCAGTGACCAGGACTTCCACAGAAGAGAGGAGCTGGGGAAACACAGAGCAAAAGAAAAGGAAAAGGAACATTAGTATGCATGGACAAGTTTTAGTCATGGCAATGGGGCAGAGTTCATTCATTGACGTACAACATTATATACCTTTGTTTGAAATTCCGTTGTTCCTGTCTGATGCTAAATTTAGTACCCAGTTGATTTCTGATATGTTGCAAGATGTTATCAAACACAATGATTGATTTCCTCAGATGTTACCTTTGATGTAGAGAGTTGGGATCAAGCAAGAGAGGATTTGGAGTCTTCTTATGCCCAGGGCTCTGTTACAGCCCCTGAAACTTTCTCTACATGCAGTTTAGTCCATGTGGTGGTTCTTTGTCCTTTAACTTCAGGGTATCCTACCCATAATGGACCCTCAAGAGAAGATAAAAATGAACGTGAAGAGCCCTAGTACCCTTCCCTTCTTCTTTCTCTTCCTCCCTCCCTTCCATCTATAGTTGAGACCAAAGTCGAGTCTCCTTATCAAAGACTAGTTAAGCTGTACTTAAGGTAGAGCCCTTTGGGAAATGTGCATTTAGAATTAATATTCATTATTACCCTAACAATCTGCAATGAGATTTTCATGAGCACAATTCTTTGGAGTATAAATTGATTAAAGAATTAACATCTAGTGTTGTGAACAATGAGGTTCAGGGATCTTTCATGTTGGCCTCGTTGGAGCCTGTCCTAGGAGCTTTGTGCTTACTTTAAGTCCTTTAGATATTAAGCATTTAGTTAGGTCCTGTCTCTCTGCAGGATAGTATTTATTTTTCCATGTTAATTTTCAAGAGTTAGCAGCTGAGATAACTTGGGTAGTAGGAAATACACGGATGATGGGAGAAATGTTATTGGGAACAGGTCCATACTCAGATCTAATCCCACAGAAAACTCTTCCAGACCATGCCTATCAGTAAATGGCTCTCATGATGAAAGTATACTGGTAACTGTTCCTGAAGAAGATATTCCCACCCTGTCCTTTTTACCCATTCCTCAGGGCTCGCAAGAGCCCAATATCCAATTCACAGCCAGGTTGCAAGAAGCTGCTGGACAGCAGCTACTGCATACTCAAGCAGTGGAGATTACTGTGTTGCAGCTTGCTTTTGAGAATGTTAATGAACTATAGGGGACATCTGAGTGACTAAGTATCTTGGAAACTATTTGAAAGTATGTCAAGATGTAGATACGGAAGGCCATAAGTTCTCTATGTTTGCCTAAGCTATGTCTGGGTCAATTAAACAAAATCAGGCTTCTTGTAAAATACAATATTTTCATTGTAGCAAAACAGAGCATATCCATAAACAATGCACTTGACCTCAGGCACAAAAGGGTGTGGTTGTCTCTCTCTTGGAAGTGGAAGCACCAAGTCCCTGTCATACCTGTTGAAAAAGAAATCACTGGACTAATGAATATCGTCCTAAATAGTATCGAGCTGGCACTCCACTGGTGAGCAATGTGATGCAGGGCCAACATTTACAGGGAGCCAACATTTTCAGGGGGCCAACATTTATAGGGGCCAACATTTACATGGGGCCAATAAATAACAGGGGCATTCCAAGTATAGGCTGACAGCCCAAACCTCAGAGGGTCTCTGGAGTCCCAGGACACATAATATTAGACCTTCCCACTACTGAATGGGTGACTGTGATGGTAGAGATAACCCTGTTAAAATCTCCATGCGAATCTGGGCACTGCTTCTCTTATGAGTCTCATCCTAGAAAAAAGTACTTTCAACTTGCAAGGTGCTAAAGTACTTCCTGGTTCAGACTATTAAGGGGAAACATGATGCTTGGGTCTTTGAACCAGGAGATTACATTGCTCAGCTGATTCTTGTACTGGCTGTTAGAATAACAGCTATTAGATGAGAAGCTAAAGAATTTAGAAGCACACCCCATAAGAATGTGTTCTTTACTGAAGATATCACCGAGCACTGGCCCGTGTATACTCTTAAAGTAAAAGGAAAATATTTTCAAGGGCTCATGGACAGGTGGAGATGTTTGGTTATGACTTTACCCCACTGGTCACCTGCCTGGCCTACTTGAGCGGCAGCCACCTGCTTGGTGGGGTTTGGGTCACCCGACAGGTCATTGCAGAGTAGTACAGCTCTGCCTTGTGCAGATCTTGACAACTTTAAGGGAGTCTTTCAGCCACTTATTACAGCTATCCCTGTGGGGCAGGGATCTGCTGAAATAATTGTGAATTCCAATGACTCCAATGAGGTAATCCCACCTATTAATAGAGAAATGTTCAAGCTTGGAAGTTTATCAGAGGAATGAAGAGGAAGATCCTGGTCATGAGACATTTTTAATAGTGATCACTGTGGCTTCTCCCCATGCAAAAACTGCTCTTTTGTTAAAATGGAAAATTCAGGTGCTTGTTTGAGTGGATCAGTGGCCCCTGCCAAAAGAGAAGCTTACTTGCTTACAAGCATTAATGGAAGAATAGTTGAAAGCAAGGCATATTGAGTGTCCCACTAGACCTCAAAATACTCCCATTTTTGTTATATAAAAAAAAAATTAGGACAGTGGAGACTGTTTCAGGATGTAAGAGCTATTAATGCATGTATTTACCCTATGGGTACTTCTCAGCTAGAATTCCCCTCTCACATTGCTGTCTTTTGGTACTGGCCTATGATAGTTATTGATTTTTTTGGTGGGGGGACCACCAGGGATCAAATTCACTTCTCACTCGCAGGCAGGCACTTATGCTACTGAGCCAGATCCCCAGGCTACAGTTACTGATTTTAACGACTCTTTTTTAAACCATTCCCTTATATCTGCAGGACCAGCCTCATTTTGCCTTTTCTGTTCTTGCTGCTAACTTTACCAAGTCTATGCACCATATCAATGGATAGTTTTGTCACAGGGATGATGAACAGCCTTACCCTGTGCCAGTATTTTGTTGTTAGGCTTTAGATCCTGTTAGGAAAAAATTCCCTCAAGCTCATACAATACATTATATGTGTGATATATTGTTTGCTGTCAGTTTTCAGCACTAGCTTATCCTATTTTTATTTTTATTTTCATTTTTGCAGAAACTAAATGGGCTTGGATAAAGCATGGGTTATGCATAGCTCCAGTGAAAATTCAAGCTATCTCCTCCCTCTATAGTGACTTGAGAACTCTGGTAATGGAAATCTGTGTCCAGAAATTAACATTAAGAGCGGACTCATAACAAACATTAAATGGTTTCAAAAAAATACTAGATGACATTAATTTGATCCACCTGAGATTATGAATACCTATAGTATCAGTTAAATACTCTGTATAAAACATTACAGGGAGATCCAGATTTGAATTCTCCCCATTCTATGATGCCCAAGGCCCTTAAGGAGCTCCAGACAATAGAAACTGCTTTGACAAATAGACACGTGTTTCTAATTAGGGAACTTTCCAGTTCACATGCAGGCCACATTCACAATTTTCTCCAGCATACCAGACTTACCTACAGCAATTCTATCGGAAGGCTATAATCTCTGAGGCCTGCAGGCAAATTAGCTATGGCAAATGGATGTAACCCATATATCCCAATTTGGCAGACTTGAGTATATGCATGTAAAGACAGATACTTACTTTCATTTTATGCATACGACTTGTCATGCATTTGAGACTACAGAGCATATATATACAGCCATTTAAAAAGCATTTGAAAAGATGGGAGTTCCTAAGAAAATAATAATTGGAGGCTAGGGATGTAGTATAGTGGCATAAGTGTCTGCCTGGCAAGTGCAAGGTCATGAGTTCAATTCCCCAGTACCTAAATAAATAAATAAATAAAATAACAAGGGATAATGGCCCTGCCGGTATAAGTGAGATCTTTCAAAGATTTTTGCGGCAATGGAATGTGTGAGGAACCACTCTGAATGCTTCAAAGCTCAGGGGTGTCTAAAGACACCTAAGGCATACAATGGGTCACAGTTATATAACCGTGACTTAGCACAGATAAACATGCCTGTGCTGGTTACAGCACTGTACAAGAATGTAAATATGATGACAACCTGTATAAGAAGTATATAATAAAGATATATGAGGCTCTCACTCTCACCCTTCTGCTCTGCTTTGCTCTGCTCTGCTCCATCCTGTTTGATGTGGTTGCTGATGTCTTGCACAGGTATGTTCTTTAATCTTGAAAATACCCCTTGGGCCCTTTCAGTGAGCTGACCACTGGCACAGTCAGCAGGACACTGAGATGAGAGGTCCCCTAGTAGTTGCAGAAACAGCAACCAATGGCAAGGGAAAGCACCAGCAAATAGCTGATAAGTGACCCTGGCCTCACCATGGTTTCCTACAGCCACCTTTTAGAAGACCCCGTAGGACTCAGAAACAGTTCATTTGGAGCCTGGGGAATGTCTTGCAAGCTTTGGAAGTAATAGAGAAACTCCTCCCTACCACCATGAAACAGTAGGGCAGGTGGCTTGGCTGTTCTTCACTCTTTTGCTGCATAAATAAAGAGGCAAATGGCCTTTTGAAGCAAGCGAGCCAGCTGCAGCAGATAGAAGAGGACCTTGAGCAATGACCGGCTGCTAGGGAGCTCATGTTACAAGGAGTGGAAAGCACTGCCTCCTTCAGAAATGTCTCCAGAAGTGTAAGTCCTCATGTCTGAGAAGAGCCCCCAGAAAACCCCTAGTTTTGTATGCAAAGCTGGCTATTCATCAAAAGGTGGAGGTAGAGGAACTCCTAGCTCAGAGAGCAAGTCTGGGAGGGCTGCCTGCCTCTACTTGGCATGTAACGTACATGACCTATCCAGCCATGGAGTTGCCAGAGCTGACAAAACAATTAAAGCTGAAGATTGCCTGATCCAGGATGCTGTGGATTCTTGGCTAGACCGGGAGACATGGAAGTAAAGTGCCAAGGTAAGGTAAGATCTGTAAAAGTTGTACCAGCAAAGGTGAAAATGAAGGAAGGCCCTGGACAAATAAGACCATAGCCCCGAGGACAAGAAGTGGGGCCACTGAAGGTCAATCAGCACCAGATCTAGACAGACCTGCTGGCTGCTGACCTAGCCATAGGTAAGTTAGATGGGCAGCCTTTGGATGCACTGCTGACTCCATGGATGCAGTTACACCCTGAGCGACAATGGGCCAGGGTCAGAAGGCCAAAGCATCTCCGGTGAAGTGGAAAATGACATTGGTTTCCTTCATCCTGATTAGGAGGTAGGCTGAGGTACCTGGGTCTTAGGGGTCTTGTGAGATCAGAGGCCACATGTGGAACTATTTACTGGTCTCCACAATATATGCAGCATTTACTAGTGTTTATGGATACCGGAACTTATAATGCACAAAAACCCAGACCATTTTACAGGTCCTACTGTACACATAGGAGGGTACAGAGGTCAGTACATCATGGTATGGAAGGTCAAGATGACTCAGGGTTTTGGGAACTTCCCCGATGCCTGTATCATCTTTGTGTTACCCGATTTGCTGAATACATACTGGGGGTGGACATACTGACTGGTGCTCTGCTGGACACCACACAGGAAAATGCCGATTGGGAATTCATGTGGTAAAAACCCTGCTGCATGGACAGCCACACAATGCACCACTGACTCTACCATAGGCCACACAGATTGTATACATGAAGCAGTATTGACTGCTTGGAGGTCATGAAGAAATGGCGCAGACTCTCTTGAAATTGGAAAAAACAGGGGTAAAACACCCTGCAGAGCCCTTCAGTGTGGACTGTGCATAAGCCAGACTGCTGAATGCCTGTGAAGACTCACCCTGACACTGGCAATCAGGGCCAATTTGCCTTCACCTAGGAGGGCAGACAGTGGACCTCCCAGATATTGCCACAAGGCTGTTTGCATAGCCTAACTTCGTGTCCTGGCCTGTTAGCCTAGGATTCAACCACCTGGACCAAGTCACATTCTGTGTCACTGTTCCATTATAGTGATGACATTACTTTAACATCTGATTAACCTCTGACTGCTTTGCAGATTTTAAAGCTTCTGTGAACAGTCTGAGAGAAACTTCGCTGACATGGAGGTGAGCCATGGATGAAGACAAGGTCCAGGGAATTAGCTTCTCTGTCAAATTCAAATTCTTGATGTTATATGGTCAAGTAAGACCAGACCCATGGCAGTATGCCAATTACAGGCACATGCGGGCTTGCAGGGGGTTGGCAGATGCACAGCGCCCAGCTACCCTGCTGTGCCCTTTATACCAGATGACCACAAGTGGTGCAACATGGGGTTGGATAGACCCAGTGGAAACTGCTTGCTGGATAGATGCAGCGGAAGAGGCTGTTGCACAGACGCAAGCCCTGAGTCACTGATCTTATCCTAACCTGCCATTTATCCCAGCCATCAAAGGATTGAGCCGGGGCCTATGGCAAAAACAGGGAAAGTGGAAGCGTTCCTTCCACGTTACAGTTGCAAAAGGAATCCAAGCCCTGGCATTCCTTGATTGAGAGCATGCCTATGTAGAGTCACGGGACAGAAGGCTGGGTGTGGGGGCTAACAACCCGTCCCAAGAATAGAGTGGCACAGGCACCCACGCTCATGCATTAAGGGATGCACCTCCAATGGCGGTCTCTTTCTTGGCTAGCATTTTGGCAGTTGAACTGGCAACAACACGGGGCCCGTGATGTACACAGCCTGAACCTATCTGAGAGGACCAACCATAGGACTTGATTTCTAGTCCCCCTGCAGAAGGGAAAGGGGGACCTCTGAATGATGCCTGATATACTGACAGGTCTAGCTGTGGCACAGCCCCACAGTGCACAGCAATGGCTGCCCATCTCGGTATGGAAGTACTCTGGTTTGAAATCAAAACAGAAAGGTCAAGGTAATGGGCAGAATTTTGGACAGTGTGATTGCTTGTCCTGCACAAACAAAACCTCCTACATGTGTGCACCAATAGTTGGGCCATCTCGAGGGGGCTGCCAGCTTGGGCAGCTCAGGAGTGACAGAAAGGGCATCATCCATTATGGGGTGCTGATCTATGGCAAGACGTATGGGAACAAGGCCAAAAAGCTGGCCATGTAGATTATCATGGTTCAGGACATAAGCCCTCCTCTAGAAGACTGAGGCTAAATTAACCTCTTCAGTGAGCACTATGGAGAAAGAGGGTGTGCAAGATACTGTTGTTTGCCTGGCCATGTACTAGGGGTGGTAGGAGGTAGATGAGCTGTGTGATACTCTAATTGCTTGTCTCAGTGTCTGAGTGAATAAAGGAGGGTGAGACAGTCATTCAGGTTTCTTTTTGAAGGGAGACAAGAATCCCCTTGCCCCCATATTTTAACCTAATCCTGGTTCTCTTTGTTTTTCACCCTGGTTCATCCTCTGGTCGGGAATAAGTTCATAGCAGGGCTCTTACACGTTGCCCCACTAAACTGAAATTTTGAGACTAAGGAATCCTTGCCATGAAGCTTATATTTTACTCCAAATTTACCAACCTACCTCCAAACAGATTCCCTGGCACATAGGATTCTTTTTATAATGACTGAATGACTACATGTACTAATCGAGATCAAGTTTTTGGGAGAATCAACATAATTTTGTGGTAATGTATATGCCTCAGAAGAAAAATACTTTGTTTCAGTCCATTATAAATAAAGATGTTTTAAATTAATATACCTAGTGAACAGAAATAAACACTTCAATTTATCAGTGACTTCTTCTAGGATAAGTTCATGAAGTAGAAATTTCCCCACCAGTTAGTGCATCCAGAAATTACCTGGGGCATTTAATTTGTCTTTTTCTGTTAAACAAAGCTTTAAGCTATTAGCAGTAACCTAAAATTTTTATCAATCCTGTTTATCTTATTTCTTCCAGGGCTGGCAAACACTAATGCCTCTCTAAATTATGGATTGACATAAATATCTATAGTTTCAAACACAGTACAAAGCAATTTACATTTCATTCTGTGATTTATAATTAAATGAAAATTTCACTTTTAATATTCCAATACTATGCCAATTATAAATTTGAAAATTATCACTTCAAATTTAAATGGGTAATGAAATTTATTTTGCCAATCTGTATAATTAGTACATTTAAATTAATATATTCATAAGCATAAAATAATGACCTTCATATATGAACACAAGTCTGAGTTTGATTGTTTTAACTAAGACCTGTTTAATACTTTTCAGAGATAACCAAAGTTCACACTTTGTCAGCCAACTTGGGGGGCCCAAGGGAGATTTTCACAAGTGAGGTCCCAAGGTTAAAGAGTACAAGACAGCAGGACAGCAACAGCAGGCAGCATTGGAGCAGAGCAGAGCAGAGCAGAGTGCAAGAGCCAGAGCCAGAGCACAAGAGCCTCCTGTGCCCTCACTGTGTCATTCCTACACAGATAGTTATCTCATTATTACATTCTTACACAGTGCCATAACCAGTGCATGTGTGTCTACCTGTGCTAAGTCAAGGTTACATGACTATTTCTCACCATGCACGTCTGCATTAGAAAAGCGGGATCCTGTCCCTAATTAGATATCCTTAGATGCTCCTGAGCTTTGAAGCAGTCTAAGTTGTTCCCCTCACACTTGAATGATCATAACTCAACGAAAATGCTGAGATGTTGATACATTTAAGAATGAAGAAATATGCAAGATTCAACAGTGAAAACACCTGATATTATGCTATTATTTAATCCTTGTAATAAGTTCTGTGTTCCTATGAAACTACCTTTATTTTAAAAAGTAATGGTTATATAATTTTAAAAAATTATAGTCAAGCAAAAATACTGGAAAGAATAAAAGAATTATTAATCAATTTCAGAAAAAGATGAGAAAAGAATTAAATATGGTATGTACATGTACCAACTTCTCCCAATAGGAAAGTAATCATTATACACTGTAAATATGTACCAACAGAAGAAAAAATAAATAAGTAAAACATCTAGAAATAATATATTTTTCCTCAGAATAAGTTACACCAAACTATATCTCAATGCTTGGACCTGAGATCCACACAGGTCTAGGTAGAGGGTCAATTAAAACATTTTACAATATTTTAAATGAAATTTTAATGTCATTTGAAATATGAACACAGACCTAAATAAGAAGAACTTCTACCAATATCTTAACTGCAATTCCACAATTAGATTTCTTTTTTCTCTAAATGAAGACATGTTCATTAATAGAAAGGTCAGAGTGATGAAAAGGGAGGTGAGATTCCCAAATATACTCATCCAGTATTTATTATTTAAATTTTTCTACTCACCCAAATGAAAATGATGCTTCATCTGAAAAGAACAGCCTTACCAATTCTCTCTTGTGAGTTATAAAGTTGGTTTCCAAATACCTGATGGTGAATTGAATTTACTATGCTTGATGCTAAGTAAAACACCACTTCTGAGAAGTTTGGATCAAAAAGTGACGGAAATGTATATAATTCAATAGTGGAGCATTTCCCTAGCAGGTACACCGGTGCAAGGCCCTGGGTTGCACCCCAACACTGCAAAACAGAAGAGTAGTAGGAGATGTCATTTCCCACACCAACCAGAATTAGTTAGCAGTGCTGCCTGTGGTTCACAGTGCTCAGCTTATATTTGACTACACACATTCCCAGTTTAAAACTAAAGTCCTACATCTGTGAAATCACCTTCAGTTCCAAGTAAACTGTGATAGCCAGACGCTGTAATCCAGGAGAATTATGGAAAGAACAGAAACATTGCACCAACGATCACCGGCAATAAGGGCTGTAGGCTCCGGCATGATAAGAGGTGACATGGGAGTGGCACAGTACCAGGCTAAACTTTGTCTATTCATAGGAGAAATACAGAAATTTTTCATAATAGTGATAAAGATAGAACTGAAGAAAAAGAGTTGAAGCAAGACAGGAATATAAAGTAACCTAAAGAATAAAGGCAAATGAAAATAGTCTAAAATGTAAAAAATAAATAAAGAATAAAGGCAAGAAAATTAAAGAGTAAGCCTAGATTAGTGGCACAGGGAGATAAGAAAATGTGATTCAGGCATAGTCAGTATAAGAAATAGAAACACGAGCAGCGACTAAGGAACATACAGTTTTCAAATGGAATCAGGTGAATTCAGTTATGGTAGGAATTCTTTAAGGAATATCACCTTGAGCTAGTCCAGCTGGCAGTTGGGCTTGATGGCGATTCATTCTATCCTTAGTTCTCTAGATTATTAGGACATCAAAGCCATTAGACAGATAAGCCTGACGTACTCATCTGACTAAACCTGATGCCTATTGTTCCTAGTGATCTATCTGGTTATAGGAAGGAATGATAGGAGATCAGAGCCTCTATGTCCTATACTAGCATGCATTAAAGAATGGAGAAAAGTAAGAGAAAGGAAAAGAGCCTGTAGAGATGAAACCTTAACTTCTTTCTAGCTATCTGGATACCTGACTTTCACTATAGGGTAGAACTGAATAGTGTTATTGAAGCACTTATGTAAGCCGAGCACTGTACGTTTGGATTTATGTGCACATCATTTATTGCTGTGGCTACATAGAATGCATATAGCAATGGAAATACATGTGCTTGTGTGTTCAATGGAAATATTTGAGTGAATGCTTAAATGAGTGAAAATATCAGAAATTATTTAAAATCAATATGCTTTTCACAAACAACTCAAACATTTAGGTTTTCATTTTCAAAAGCAAAAAAGTATGTATCTCCTATGATCTATAATTGTGTATTCAATTTGCTATATTTGGGACTTTTTAAGAAAAAGATACAGAAGCTTGTGTAAGGCATAAATCTGACCATTATCTATTCCAAAATGGCAAAGTGTGGACAGAATGATTCACTTAAAGCAGCTAATCACATAAAGCATTAAAAGAAACTAATGCAGTGGAGCTGGGTACTTTTAACAAAAAATAGTTCTAATAGATATGAAAATTGTAACAACTCAATGATTTTTTTATAAACACCTGCTGTGTTACAGTGCTGAGAAAGGCATTGTGGAAGTAGAGAAACTGCAAGCAATTAAGTTTTATAACACCTGTGAGGCAGTTAGAGGCAAAACTCAGTCTAGCCACGTTGACAAATGTTGCCATATTCCTAAATTCCCCTTTTTCATCCTTTCTGTACATCTTTTATAAGATAGTAAGTTTGATCTTGGAAAGCAGTGTGGATGTTTGCTTCTGAACTTTATAGTTGTTTGGTCTCAGAGGGGAACAAAAGCTTCTTTAGGCTTCACCTTTCTCACCTGAGAGTGGATATTACTAATATTTTCTTCTCATACAATGTCATAAAAATATAAATGTATTTAACTCACTTGGTAGGTGTGTAATGCTTACTTAACATGTATGAGACCAATAAATGAATTCTAGCCTTTAAGAGCTTTATTTCCCTTTTTATTTTTTTAACTATTGCTTTGTTTCTTTATAAATAACCCTGGCCATCTATTCTACTACTAAACTGAACCAATATTCAGATCCTAATCCAAACTCTTTCTCTTAATACTTTCCATTATAGTGCTTCCCCTGTTTTTTAGATTAGCCTATCTCAGCTTCCAATTCTAATCTGTAATGAGTCCATTATGCAGAATTCAGCCCAATCTTTATTTCTTTTTATTATTTCTTTTTAAAAGAAATCTATGAATACTTCTCTTAGAAATTTTCATCTGTAGGAAAGAGTTCCAACTGGATGGAGCTTTGGGGTAGAATCATGAGGAGTGAGATACGGGCAGGCATTGCAGGGAAAACCATTTCTGACATGTGCAGCATTGTTATGGCTTTCTATCCTCTATGGACATTGTGGTACTGTACTTCTCTTCCCCGAGGCTGCTGCTGCTGATGCTGGGATCAAATCCAGAGCCTTGCACACATTAAGCATAAACTCTACCAACTGACTTAAACTTCCAGTCGCTGCTCTGTTTTGCATCTAGGTACAATACTGTACTTAGATACAAATTAGTATAGTGCTATACTTACCTGTCCTGTTTCAAATTAGGTATGATCATGTCCCTTTTTTTTCACCAATATATATTATAGAAACAAAAAGATATTACATTACTTCTGGGAAGTTGTAAGAATCAGCAAATGATTCACCACATGATCTCTTTTCTGGTGACATAGCCTGACATAACCTCTAGCAACATTCGAGATAATATTTTCTCTTGTAAATAGGTCCTAACTTGAACCAAAGAACCGAAATCAGTATGCTGCATGAGTGAAAATTTGACTTTTTCCAGTAAAGCCTAAGCTTTTGGAGTTGTTTTCCCATCCCACTCACTTTGTAATTAAGAACATACTTGTTTTAAAACCCAGCTCGTTACTCATTATATATTTACATATAGCAAAGGGTACTTATTCACCCACATTTTTATATGACTCAGAATTATTACCCTCTCTGCCTCAGCTTTCCCATTCTAATAAAATAGCAATGATGTTAGTATCTAATTATAAGGTGCTATCATAGTAACATGTGAAATAGTATGATAAGTAAATAGTATATACTACATACTAGTGGCTAATAGAAACCAACAAAATATATCCATAATGTTAAAGATTTAAAATGTAGAAAAAGAAAAAAATAAAAATGTTTTAAATTATACTAATAGTAAAGGAAGGGAGGTTCAACAAAGTAATGTGAAATTTTAAGGAAGTGTAATCATCTTTTTTGTATGGAAACCGGAATATTTAATGGATAGTGTGGTATTTTCATCGAAACTTAAAAAATAAAGGTTGAAAGGTATGGAGGAAACGATTTAGGGAAAGGGACTATTTCAAATGAGACTATTTCAGATGAATATCATGCTGTAATTAACATGTGCCATGGTTTACCATGTTATATCATGATATTGCACAAGAATATCTCTGGCAGAATATGAACTTGGCTTTCTAATATGTGATTATCTGTCCACATATCAGACTTCTTTTTCTGATGATGAGAAGTCCAGCCCAAAGGCTATATGTAATGTTTAAAGGTATATCATCCCCAAATATAGTCATATATGAAAAGGGGGCAATCATAAACTCTCTTGGATAATATAAACATGAAAGTCTCTTATTCTCCTTTTGGACAAAAGCCCACCGGAGACTTTCAGAAGTTTCACACTTCTTCCTGAGTTTAACACCTGAGCACGTAGCCCTGTTTCCACAGGTGTTCATGCCATAATTCTGTATAGCCTCTCAGTCTTTGCAAAGAACTCAGTTCAGAGTCGTGGAACATCTGTGCAAATATGCAATTGAACACCAATTTGGAGCGAATCAAATTTATGGGTTTAAATCAATCTCAGGACATTTATGCAAATCTCCATTTCAACATCTCATAATGAGACCATTTTCTTTCTAGAGTTCTTGTCATTTTTTTTTCAAATTAGCAGCAGTTATTTTTTTCCTCCTAGGAAACAGGCAACATTGTGAGAGTTGGGGATGTCAGGGTTGGGTCTGCACAGTGTTAAGGGCACCTTTTAATGACGGTTCCACTGGACATGAGAAGCAAAGAAAAGCAAGGGAATATTAAAGACAGAATGTTAAAGGCAAAACAATGATACACCTATTGGTATAAGGGTGAGCTAAACTGTAAGGGTCAGGAGTTAGGAGGAGTATGTTTAAAGCATAATCTATACACCCTATAGCATGGAGCAGTTTTGAATATGATTTGCTAAATTTCATGTGCAAACTCTTTGAAGGAAAGGACTATATTTTGCTTCTTTCACTATCCATTACAGCACACCTAGAACATTCCAAGAAATAAATGTTTGCTACATACTCAATGCACAAGCATAGGAATATGTTTACCATATAAAATACAGAACTGCAGGTGCAAACTGTTTAATACAGGTTTCTGTATTTGTTTCACAGCCTGAAAAATGTTCATGCCTGAATGTGTAGGAACTCAAGGAAGCTAAAATCAAGGTACATTCATATTTTGACCAGATCCAAGACAAATCCTGAACTTTGGTTTCTTAGGTAATTATTACCAGGAAAACCATAAAAGGAATGTATATATTAATTAAAATCCTTTTATGTCATTGAATCTAGGTGTGCTGAAATCTGCATTTTTCCCACTTTAGCACACACACGCACAGATTTCTTGTCATTTCTCACCAGATTTTAAAATAACAGAAAATCTAAGTGACAGGTAACCAAGGAAATTAGTTTTCTGCTTAGCTCATTCTCACTGACCTTGAAGACAGGGGACCACGTTTACAATGACAGTCTGTCTCTCCATGGGTTCCATAAACACTTGAACTGCTTTGTGTTCTTAATGCATTTGTATTTTGCTGTCTTTGAAGAGAAGTGAAAAATACTGAAAAGAAAAAGCTGTGAAAACCTAACTCCAAAGAGAAAGTCTTTCCATACAGATTTAAAAATTCTAATAATCAGTTTATTTCCCTTCTGCTGATTGCTGTGGAAAGAAATAAAATCAGCAAACACACAAACAAAACCACTGATTAGCTCTTCTCCTCCCCTAGACCCCACTGCTGCTCACTTGGTATAAACACACACACACACACACACACACACACACACACACACACACACACCATAGAGCTCTGAATCTCATTCGTTAGAATGTGCAGCCCTTCCTGGTGGGTTTCTATTTACTCCACAAGCCTCTCCGTCAAAATGTGCTGAAATCGAAGAAGTGGTTGCAAAGTGAACAGTGATGAATAATACAGGTATCTATGCAGGCATCAAACGAGACCATAGATATAAACAGACCTTGAAAATAGTAAAGCAGTACCTAAGTGAATTAACCCTGTTATTATTTGTTCATAAGTTAAAGGTGTTGTTGTCATTATGCAATGTACCTCTTTTCTGAAGTGGGTAACCCATGAGAGCTAGGAGAGTTAGGATTGGTGTAGAGACACCTGGTGTGCAACTCATCTGCCTCACTGTACCACCAACAAGAGAAAACACTGAAGAAATATACTAATCTCACACCCTTTCAAGTAATCAACTGAAATGCCATGATTAAGCAAAGATAACATCGCAAAAGCTGTAACATATTACAGCTATGCGCACCGTGGCTATAAGGGGGCCAGTGGTACTTACCAGGAGTAGAAGCAGCAACTTGGCATTGTTCTGGCCATTTTACAGAAGAGGAAGCTGGGGTCAACAAGCTAAAACTAGATGGGCAAAATTCCCATGCCTAATAGCTGGTAGAGCCAGGGCGGGAACCGGTGGCCTAATTAACTGGTATCTCTAGATTCTCACACAACATTAGCAAAGAGCTTTGCAGTGAATACCAACAAATACTGTGTGACTCCAAAGATGTTTCCTCTGCCTAACTAGCAACTGGCAGAGCAATATTATACACTGGAGTGTCTAACTGATAAATAGCTAAAAGAAGGAAAGAAAAAACCCTCGCCATTATAATTAGAAATGAAAATGTGAAATCACAACTGATAGCATCAAAACCCAGAGAATTATAAGAAACTATTTTGAAAACTTAATATTCTAATAAGTTCAAACACATAGAAGAAATGGAGAAATTCCTATACACATATAAGTTACCAAAATTGAACTAAGACTTTATACATATATATGAATAGATCAATATATAGTCATATATATATATATATATATATATATATATATATGAATAGACCAATAACAGACAAAAAAACAGAGGCAGTAGTAAAAAACCTACCAAAGAAGAAAGGCCCAGGACATGATGGCTCCCTTGGAGAATTCTGCCAGAACTCCAAGGCTGATCTATTGCCTTCAAACTCTTCTACAAGACTGAAATGGAAAGAACACCACGAAATGCATTCCTGGAAGCTAGTATTGCCATATGTGATAGTTAACTGATTGGGTCAAGTGGAGCAGGCAACACCCAGCTAAATTGGGTCAGCATCGTTCTGAGTGTGGCTTAGAGAATTTACCTAAGACAGAGGACCCAGCCTAAGGTGACTTATTGCCTGAATGATGTAAAGGAAATGAAAACAGAAGGCTCACTTCTCTCACTTTGGAGGAACTTCATCTCCTGGCTTCCAGTGTGACTCTTCAGACTTTAGCACAGACCCTGCAGCTGTCTGTCACGGTCCCTCCGCCCTCCTGATACAGACCCACACCGGGCACTGTGGTGAAGCCCAGGCCTTCGGGCAGACCCTTTGGCTCTCTAGTGCACAGACAGACCTGTTGCACTCTTCCACACCTAAGTCTGTGGGTAGTCATTGTCAGCCAATCTTGACAGCTCTTAAATATTTTTGTATCTTGCATTAAGTCTGTTTCTCTAGTAATCACTGACTGATAAACCATGCAACCAAAGCTGGACGAGAATTCAACAGGGCAATCTCCTTAATAAACACAGATGCAAATATTCTCAACAAAAAATTGTTTAAAAGTCATATATCATAATAACCAAGTTGCTTTTATCTCAGGATGTCAGGGTGGTTCAACGTACATACATCAATAAATTGATATACCATACAGCAATCAATAAATGTAGTACATCACAAAAAGAGAAAAACAAAAATCACATGATCATCTCAATAGACACAAAAAGCTTTCGACAGTATTTAATATCCATTTATGAAAAAAAAAACCCTGATGAAAACTGGTATGAAAGACTTTATCTCAAACTGATAAAATTCATTCATGACAAACACAAAACCTTCAACATAGTAAATGGAGAAAAACTGAAAGCATTTCCTCTAAAGTCATGAAAAAGAGAAAAATGGACATTCCCAGCACTGCAGTTCAGTGTTATACTAGAAAACTGAGCCACAGCTATCAGGCAAGAGAAAGATGAAAGGGACACATATAAGAAAGAAGAAAGAAAGAAAGAAAGAAAGAAAGAAAGAAAGAAAGAAAGAAAGAAGCCAAACTATCTTTTCCCACAGATGATATTATTCCACAATTGACAGTGACTCCAAAACTCCAAAAAAGACTCATGAAAGTGAAGTCACATAAACCACCAATGAACCGATGGAGAATGAAATGAAAGTATAACAAACATGTGCTAATAAAAAATTCCTAAAAAGAAAGAAATGGAAAACAATCCTACTTGCAGTAGCTTCAAAAAAATTAAACACCTAGCAATGAATTTAAATAAAAATGTGAAAAATGTCTATAAACCATATTGCTCTTTAAAAAGTGATTGAAGAGGACATCAGAAAATAGAAGGATATACCCTCTTCCTTGACATGTAGAACCAATACCATCAATATGGCCATATTACCAAAAGTGATATACAGACTTATGCAATCCCAACCAAGATACCAGCAGCACTCTTCACAGAGCTAAAAAAAATACAGGTACAATGTATATATACCCAGAAGAGAACAAGAATAACAAAAGAAATCCTGGGCACAAAAGCAAAGGAGGAGGCATCACAATTCCAGATTTCAAATTATATTACAATCTACAGTCAAAAAATAACAGTACACTGTTAGCACGAAAACGGGTTGATCCATGTGACAACAATTCAGGCGTGTTCTGCCATCTGATCTTTCATAAAGGGGCCAAACTAATGCAGGAGGAAGCATCATTAGCAAATGGTGCTAGGAAAAGCGGTTAACAACACACAGAAGAATGAGTCTACAGCTGTAACTCCCAACTTGCATTAAAATCAAATCAAAATGGGTTGAAGACTCATATATACAAACACAAGCCCAAAATCTCAAATAAAAATTGGTGAAAACTCTTGAAGACACAGGCACAGGCAAGGCGCTTCTGAACAGAACTCCAGTTGCACAAGAAATAACACCAAAAATCAACGAACAGAATCATGTCAAATTAAAAATATTTAAAAAGAAAAAAACAAGCAGAATAATAAGACAACATACAAAATAAAATAAAGAATTTTCCACCTACTCTTTAGACAAAGGACTGATGTCTATAATACATAAAGAAATAAAAAACTAAATAAATTCCCTCCAAAATAAAAGATGTAATTTAAAAACTGGACAATTGAAATACACACTTCTCAAAACAAGAAATACAGCTGGTCATTGGGTACACGAAAAACTGGTTGGCATCTTTGGTCAGTAGGGAAAAACAAAAAACAAACACTAACATTCCATTTTATTTATCAAACTATTTATCATAGCCAGGGAAGTGGCACATGCCTGTGATTTCAGCCCTCAGGATGCTAAGGCAGGAGGGTCTCCCAAGCTGCCTGGGCACATAGTGACGTCAAAGCCAGCCTGAGTTATATAGTGAGGCTCTAGAAATTGCATGCAGATTCCTCAAAAAACTAAAACAAGAAATTTAATTCAACTCCCCTACTCCCCTTCTAGGCATCTTCCCCAAAGAATTAAAATACCATGGTGCAGTGATACATGCATACCTATCTTTACAGCAGGACCATTCACAGCAGCTAGATCTTGGCAGTGGCCTATATGTCCATCAACAGGTGAAGAGATAAAGAAAATATGGTATTTACACACCGTGGAATACTACTCTGCCATAAAGATAAACTTGAGTCATTTGTAGGGAAGTGGATGCAACTTGAGATCATAATGTTGTGAAATAAATACGCAACCTTAAATTTAGCATGGTTTTTCTTACATGAAAAACTTAAATAGAAATAAATAGCAATATGATAAATGTACTTTGCTATATTCTGAGTAATGGTTCTGAAATTTATGATTCTCAGGAAACTCCTCTGCCTGAGGCAAACCAGGACAGGTGGTCATCTTGTTGCTAAGTGAAAATATCATCAATGGAAAATAAAAAGAGGTTGTTTAAGTAGGAGAGAAAGATTTCCTACTTGATATTTAGAAGCAAATTCAACTCCATGCTTACAAAATAACTTGAGTGGCCTGAGAGAACTGATGTGCTGAAAACACAACTGTATTCTTCACAACACAGTAGTCACAGCAGAAGGTGACATCTGAACGAGATTAAATATCACTGCTAAAACCACAGGGCTACTTAATTGTGAATCTTCACTTACCCTAGAATAGAGCATCAGAATGTCTGACACACAATCACTATCGCAAAAACACAGCAGCGGAGGACAAGAGACAGGTCAGGACTCTTTGATACTTTAATTCACACTGAGGATAGAGTACGCAGCAAAAATGTGTCCTGCTATTGCCATAAGCTAATGCTTGTAAAACTAATAACTGCTTACATGAATGCTGAATGATTAATCACTAGATTGCATTATTTTAAAAGCTAAGTTATTGTTTGCTAGAGTTGCTTTAAATTTGATGCTTATCTCTTTGCAGTCTTCTAAATCTATCAGGCATAGTTATCCTTTCTCTTCCCCTTTACTAGTCCCCCTGACCAGTCCTTTGTATGAATTCTGTTTAACTGGTAGTGGGTCAAAGGCCTTCACTCAATGTATTTCCTTAAACATTTTTTGCACATTTATATTTATTTGCTTAATCTGAAAATATGGAACCAAAATAATTTTCAAATGCGCTAATTTTTAGAAAAAATTTTTGTTTATTCTTTTACTACTCAAAAATTGGCTAACTTCAGCTTAATGTGTTTCCTCCTAGATATTTTCTAGGGATATGCAAACCAATGCATTTCAGTACACCCAGATCTACCTAGTGATATTGGGGAAAGGTGCTGAAATAAAGCCTTCACAGTGAGTTGCATACAAAGCTCTAAATTTTAAGAAAGGGTCTCACTAAATTGCACAGACTGAGCTTAAACTTGTGATCCTCCTGGCTCTACCTTGCAGAATACATTGTCATTTTAAATTGTTGTATTATGTGCCACAGTATACAACTCATAGTCCAGGTTTTTATTGATTGAAATAGTGGTTATTTTCAAGTTATTGCTAACTCAGTAGAGTTTCTAGTAATTTTAATGTGAATTATGCTTCCTTCAGGCCTGGGTTCTGGAATGGGCAGACAAATAGTGTTTCTTTTACATCTGTCCAGTATAGAGATACTGCCCTAATCAATGTTTCCTACCACATTTGTCTTCCCATGGGTTTTAATGAATATGTGTAACTAAATTGTCCTGACCTTTGTTTTTGCTTTAGGAAACCCAGTATGTAAAAAAATTATATAAAGAATTCTACCATAATGAACATTCTACCACAAAAAAATGTTATTCATACCAAATGCCTGAATAATTATGACTCATTTATCAAATTTAAAGTTAAATTTACTCCTACATTTTTCTCCTCAGACCTCATATCCATAAGACATCCTCAGAATTTTATACGGAAAATTCAAAAGGTACTGACATCTGGCTTCCAAAATATTGTGCTTGGAGATATGTAGTAAAACAATTGTTGTTTTTGAAATGAAAACGAGTTTTTGGAAGTCTGCATTTTACCACTTTGCTGGCTGAATAATTAAAAACTGTAAACCTGGAATAAGAGACAAATGCTTAAGACAGCAAACTTCCAAAAATCCTCAAAGTGACAGTAAAATCCCAGACTATGATCAGGTAGCCAGCTGTAGAAGAGTGTTTAGTACGGTAAAGGCTGTTTCTCTACGAGGCAGGCCTTATCCTGGAGGTATTTACAACGCCCAGATCACCCATTTGGCAATAAATGTATACAATGCTTGCCTGAAGAACACAGATACAACACAGATGCTAAATCTCAGGAGACAGTATACAGCTATTTGGTATTTTGAAAGTTTTTTTTCTTGACAAGATGCTTAAACTACTACTTCTAAAATTCATAAAGTTGCTGCTGACTGCTAAAGGCTTATCAGTCTAAGAAAGATCTTCCCATTGTGTTAGACACTGTGCTTATATAAAGTTATGAATGATGTTCAATACACTTCCCTGCTTCTGCAGTGCATAGAGTGAGCATTTTTTTCTTTGACATTAGCTCACTGTGCAGGTGTTTTAGTTTATGCAAACATGTTTGTGGAGTCTAAGTAGACACAGGCAACCACTAATTTTCTGCTTGAGATTTAGATACCTCATTGTACTTTTGTTATCTTTTTGAAGCGTAGACACTCATAGAATATTTATTTACTCTCCATTGTTAACCACTTAGAACAGTTGCTGGCCTATAGTGGGTTTTAAAGAATAACTGATGAAACATCACAGACATATGCAGACAAAGGGTTAGGAAAAACACTCATCTATCTCTTTTTCTGCTCAGAGTCAGCGGTCATATTTGGAACAAGATGCCCCCTTTCATTAGTGGTTAATTAGAGCCATCATCTGTCACATAAGTACACATATCGTCATGTTGTGCATGTGTGTGCCAGTCAGAGGGAGGTGAGCAAGGGTGGGAAATGGAGACCATCTCCGTGTTTCCGTTAGGTTCCAAAACACTGATGAGTTTAAAAGATAGCCTGCCAGGCTTGAAAGAACGAGCAAAATTGTAAACTATCTTTAACATAACTCCTTTAGCAAAGAAAATTTCTCTTTTTATACAGTAAAATATCTAGGAACATGTAAAAACCAGAATTACTCAAATTCATAAATCTCTAAAACATATAATATAAAATGCACATATAAAATATACTGATTAAAATTATGGCTTGAAGTGGTTGCTCCTAAGTTTCTCAGAGGTTTGACAATTGGATGATTTTTTTTTACATTGCATATATGAGAATTTCCTATGTACGTCTGTAGGCATAGAATAAACCACAAGCACGGGTTTTCAGAGACAAACTTAAATTTGAATTGAACTTCTCATTAAACTTGACTTCTCACTAATTACACGAGCGCCAGTTTCTTCATTTCTAAAATGCACATATCACCAGCTACCATACGAAGCGATAGTATATTAGAGATCAAATGCCTGGTTGCATATTACCAACACCAATATATTACCATATATTTCAGAGGACCAACAATATTCTGTTATCCAACTGAACAAGCTGGAACATCAAAATAATTAAGGTATGTTAGGTACCTATGTGTAGCAGCTCCCCATGATGAATGCAATCATGTATGGCAAACAAGTACTAATAAAATAAAAATTTTAAAAATAAAAATAAAGATTAAAAAACTGTATGTCTATGCATCTGTCTTTTTCTTTCAAAAAGGAACATACAAATCTTGTAATCTTGAAGACAAAAAAAGTCTTTCTAATTATAGCTCCAATTTATAAGGATAAATTTGATGTTTCACAATTTTTGCACACAAAAAAGAATCATAAGCAAAATCAAAAGACCAAAGAAAATCCTGGAAAATAAGTTTAAAACAAGTTATTAAGTGCTAATTGCCTAAATATTTAAAGAGTTCTTTGAAATTAAAAAAAAATAGGCAAATGGCCTAATAGGAAAAATGGACAAAGCTTATGAGCCACAGAAAGTGGATACCTTTTAAACACATAAAAGATTAATAACTTCTCTCATGAAAAGAAAAAAACGCAAATATAACACTATGTTATAAGAGTCTTTCTCACCCTTTAAACTGGCAAATCAGTTCAAACCTGAGATAGAATATAAATGCATTGTAGACAGAAAAATGATGAAACTCATCAGGAAATAAATATGAGAACAGCCCAAATGTTTTATAGATCACTCTGAATATACACCCATAATTAGAAGAACCTACTTACTTTAAGGTATGAAAGAAGTCACCCAAACTTGTACTGGAGAAGAGTGGAAAGGAGATGATTGGATCACCCCAAAATAAATACAGAGTCAAAAGAATGTAAGATGACACAAATCTGAGTAATCATGAAGAAATCATGTACAGGCAGAAATAAAGAATCAAAATTTTGGAGAAAATCAGATTTAGATCAGGAACTAAGAATACACAGAGAAGATACAAATACAATGAATATCCTGATATTTATTTAACCATTTAATACTTGTTTTAAGGAGGAACATTCTAATGCTTTCTTATGTGACTAATTAATTTCCAAAGATTATTACTTTACTGTGTGGCAGATCTTAAACTTATGTCAGCTTGGCTGTAGATACAATATTCTTTCACCTACACAGTAGCTAAAATGGATAAAAGTGGAGGTGGAGGGAGAATGGAAAAACAGCATAAAAAACAGGGTGATAGTAACATTAGAAGGCAAGAAAAAACCCTATTTAGATATAATTAGATACAGCAGATAATACATATATTTTAAGAAGAAAAGAGATCCATCAGCTAGTTTGTGAGCAAATTGCTTACTGCTATGAATTCAACTAGGACTTTACCTGTGGCCCATAGTGTGAAAATACTGCAAAATTCCTAACAGTGAAATAGTATGATGAAATCAACCTTTTAGAACCACTGGCCTTAGGAATAGACAGACTAAAATAGTAGAAAACTAGAGAAAGGGAAAGTATCAAGAAAACTACAAGAATACAAATCATAGAACCTATTTTAAAAGAAAAATTATGCACACATTCTCTCTCTCTCTCTCCCTCCCTCCCTCCCTCCCTGCTTCCCTCCCTCACTCATTTGGTAGCACATAGATCTTTACTGCCTAATATTGTTCTGCCTTTGCCTCAGTAATTATGAATTCATATGAAAACATATCTTACAGCTTTTTAGCTAGAATTTAAGAAGCAGTAAAGACTGAAAAATGTAGTATGTTAATACAAGTATATGAAAGACTAAAGCTGTCCAAGTGTTCCTCTTTGTTTTGTTGGCCAAAAGTTAACAAAAAAGAGAAGAAAAGACATCAAAGAGGAAACTGCCCTGGAAACTAAAGTTTGGAGATGGAAGTTGTTTTAAACTGGATTTATTTTTTGCTCTCCATGATATAATACACATATATGCACACACCACAAAGTCCATTTGAAACACAGCCATAAGTGTATTTAGGGAAAAAAAGTAACTTTGATTATATGCATTGAAATAAATATGTGATTGATATCTAGGTATATAGTAACTGCTTTTTAAAATCATGAAACATATGCATGAAAGACTATTTAATGAGTATGTGCAACTTTTAAAAGCATAATAACAAAAGCTCTATACTTTTTTGAGAACTTTTAAAATGGCAAAGATGATGGACTGGGGATATATAGCTCAGCAGCACAGTGCCTGCTGGCAAGTGGAAGACTGTGAGTTTCATTCCCAATAACAAAAGATAAAGTAAAATAAAAGACAAGGATGGAGTTAAGATACTTTACTGGTTCCATCAGTGTGATGGGCAAAGAAGAGAAATTACCATTATGATGTTAAATCATAAAGTCATTAAATTTAGCTGATCTAGAGCAGAAATGCAAATGTTTTGCATAGTTCATGAATCGATGTGCTTTTTATACATAAAATGTTTTCTAAGTCATCTGTAGAGTCGTTTGAAATGAGTAGTTACATATATCAGTTTTCACTTTTTAAACTTTAGTTACTCATCATATTTAGAGAAAATAAATTTACATTCCACTTCAAAAATCAAGAAATGGACTTACAACATTCAACTTCTCAGCCAATTATTTTCTCTTTCAATAAGAAGAAAATTTTCTTGTTTTGAAAATCATACGCAATTTGCTTTTCGTTTCAATCATCGCCTTAATTTTCCCATTTCTGTTTTGATTGACAAGTAGGGTAGCATATTTCATAACAGCAGGTAAATTATAAGGCAGTATTTCCAAGTTAAATTCTTCTAATGATTAGAACTACAGAATACCAGAGAGAAGAATGACACCATAAGCTATCAGACTCTCCCCTCCTTTTAAATATTGACACTTGAGCTATGAGAAGACTGAAGTACATGATGCCATTGGATGTCATGAGTGAGTAGCTGAGCTGCTATTGAGATAAAGCTTTTGTGATTCTCACCTCAAACCATCCTAAATCCTCCCATTTCATTTCACCCTTTCTTAAGAAATAAAAAAAGATTTCTAAAGAAGACAGAACAACGTAATGTATGTCACTGATTTTGGCCATATTAGTTGGGTGTACTTTTGTATTTCTTAAGGTAACATTACTGCAAACTAATTTATGAGCCAACCTCAAGACCAAGATATTCATTTCAAGATCAAATCAATTCAATTCCACAGTAATTACTATTGTTCAATCAGACCTATTTCAAGATTAATTTTGAACTGACACTTTCAAAATATTTTCAAGTAATTTATAGACATTTCCAAGGGGGATAGAGCACTGTTATAGGAAAAGGATATAGTACAGTTTCAGCGGTATTTGAAAATATGGAAAATAACTGCCACTGACAACAAATGCAAGTCAGCAAAAACCAACACCTGGATTCTGCTGGCCCACACTGGAAATATTAATCCTTCACATGATCAGTTACAGAAATATTTTTATTTCTGATGCTTTATTATAAAAATTTATAGTAGAATAAAATAAAGAGTAAAAAGCAGCTCTTCACAAGGATTTATTTCAGCAATCTAACACTTTTTTAAAACATTTAAAAAGACAGATGATAGGAAGCAGGGAGGTAGAACTTTCTGAAGAGGAAAAAGGATCAAAAGATGGAAAGAGAAGAAAATGGAGAGGAGGGAATGAGGATAAAAAAGAATTCAAATGAGTCATCTGCAGGTAAATATTATGTATTGCACACATACACAAAAAAAGAAGGAAATGAATACATGGATGGAAGTAGGGAAGAAAAGGGAAATGAATAAAGGAATTATGGTATATTTACATGTACCAATTCCCCACAAGGACACATTATGTACTACAAATATTTACTAATGATAAATAAGCCAATATATAATAGCACCCATTTATTTAGCACATTGCATAATGTCAAGTTTAGTGCGGTTTTGCAAGTACTAAAATCATCTTATGAGGTACGTTCTTTCCTTGCATCATTTTAAAGAGGAGGAAACCATACTAATAGTACTGTGGAACTTACCTAAATCAACTGGTACAATTGAGAAGATTTGAAATTTGAACTCTGTGCTACCTTCAGAACTCGGAATAAACACTATACAATTTCGTTTCTCTAGAGGAAATAATTTGACATCATTTTTATATCATGATGCAAATGAATAAGCTAATCTAGGTAATATTTTTAAAGAAAAAATGTTTTAAAAATAAACATTCATACTATCAAGAGTAAGGGTTTTTTTTTTTAATCTTGCTGATATAACACTTGTATCCTGTTCAGGTTTAATTCTTTTCTTAATTCAATAAACAAAATATAAAAGTGTAGCAGAAATAAATCTCAGAAAAATGCCAAGATATCTTTGCTGAGTGTGAGCACAGATACTTTCTAACACTCAGAAATCAAAAAGACAAGTTGTTATGCTCTGTGACTACTAGTGAATACAAACATATGAGCTATTTAAAACCTATAAATCTATGAAAAGTACTGCATTGGCAAGGAAAGGCATTAGAAGCCTCTGTTCCTTTTGATGCAATAAAATTGATCTGAAGAAAATGATACATTAGTGATTCACAGAACTCTAGTCACTGGCCTATTACCACTCATCTTTCATGGTTTTGAGAAGGGGAAGGTTGTGACCAATATACCAGTTGAATTTTATCAACATCAATTTATGTCATGAAAGCTCAGCCAAGTTGAGTCACCTATATACAAGGATTGAAAAAATATCAATCTTTCCTTCTTTGGCTGTTCTACCATTTGTCAAAGCTTCATCAAAACAAGAATAGAAGCAAAATAATGGGTTTTCTATTTAGCTTGTGAAGTAAAGTTTTCTACTAGGAAGGAACTGTGGATTTCAGTTATATCTACAGATTATTTTATCAGTAATCACAGACAGAATTAAACCTTCAACATGTTCAATCCTATGTGTTAGGATTGGTGTGGGAGTGGTTGGCTGCCCAAGTTTTGGGACTCTGATCACTGAATGATGTTCAATATTACATTACTATACAAACTGTATCTGAAGAAAATCAGACAGAGAAGTTGAAGATAAAAAAGTGAATTAAAAATTTAATGCATTTTTAAAGAAATGTTCAGTCAGACAGAGGAGCTATTATCATTCAATTGTTATATATTAATTTCTACAAAGGTCACTGTAGGGATTATAAATCAAACAAGTAACAATGAAGAATAGTTCATTGGATAAAAAGTATTATGTACACTGAAGATACCAGTAGTACAAAACTAAAAATACCTAATATGACAACTCCTACAAGAAAAAAAAAGATTTATACAGGCAGAGAATCAGTTCTGTTACAAGTGAGATTGTACAGTAAATGACATTTTACGTGGTCAAAGAGCTAATGTTGTAATTATAACACATGAAAAAGACTCCCAATGTTAAGCGCCACATCAGCTGTGATAAAGCTCACTTATTTGACACTTACTTATATGCCAAGATCACTTTCCTACCAACTTTGTACTGAGGCTATTGATCTTCTTTCCCAATTTTATATGATTTACGGATTTTCTGAAACTTACAGAATCTAAGTAGAGATAATATCAAAACAACAGTTGGTAGCCGCTACTGCTTTTATCAAAAATAACACATTTAAGCATAGTATAGACTGCTAATTGGACTCTTACAGACTTTGGGGCAGAGTAATCAGAAGTGGTATCAAGTCGAATGGGTGTTTAAAGATGACCTGGGAGGAACAATAACACGTGGAAAAATAATGTCTAGGAAGATAGCGAGATGAGAGAAAGAGAAACTCAGCAACAGAACAGAGAAAAAGCTGGAACTTGGAAAGCAACATAATCTGAAACAAGATAAACGTTCTGACACTTTTAAGCTAATCAGATGAATTTAGTTTTCTCTGAGAAAGAGACACACTTAAACTTTTTAAATATATAGAATGAATTATTCTTATAAAATCAATATTTAATTTAAACCAAACAATAATAGTTTCCCAAATTTAATAAAAATATATTTATTGAGACATTTATGTCTATCAATTACTTACTGATGATCTCTACTAAAATTTTATCCATGGTGATCATTTGATCTCAAAATGCACAAAGCTTTAAATGGAATTCTGCAAATATTCTAATTTTTTTATTAAAAATATGAAATCATTACATGTTTCTTAGAAAAAGCAATTGAAGTTAGAAGGATCTTAAATAGCAGACAAAATTGTTTTAAAAATATTCTATAATATATAGAATATGGCATATATACACACTACCTTGTCACCTTCTCATTGTTGGTGCAAAATAGTTAATACTCTAAGTTAAAGGAGGAAAACTTTGTTTTAGCTTACAATTTATAGAGGTTTCAGTCTACAGTCAGCTGGCACCACAGCAGGACATCCGGGAAGAAGGGTATCACAGAAGAACAACAGTCCATGGCAGGGTAGGCAAAGAACAGGAAAGAAGCTAGCCTTCTTTCTTTCCTTTTATATTGCATCCAGGTTACAAACCTATTAGTTAGTGCAGTTCACACCCAGGTTGGGGTTCCCACTTCAGTAATCCCATCACCCATAGTGATGTTATGCAAATCAGTGATCTAATCCAGTATCACATACCTACACTCCATATTCACACACCATAGCCACTGCCCCAAAGCCCACCTATGAGCACATAAGGCTTTGGGAAGACATCTAGATACAAGCCATAATACACACACGTAACATAAAATTAACACTTTGAAGAGCTTCATATATTTAAATATTCACAGACAGTACACACATAAATACATATTTAACTTTATATATATATTAAATATATATATATATTCAACTTTATAGTTCAACCTAGAATTCTATCAGCAGTCCTCAAATCAGTGCTAAAAGCCACTCAAAAGCAAACCATGCACTCTTTTCTTCTCATAAAATAAACAAATAACAAATCCAGTGCCATGAAACTTGGTTGATTCATACTGACAAAGGCCATAGGAATCATCTATAAAGATCAGAAGGAAGAAGTAACTAGAAGCCCAAAGCCATCCAGCCATTCCTTTGTGTAGCAAGAGACACGCTGGCTGATGTAAGCTGTATGCAAGTTGGTCAGTATCCCAGAGAATGTGCTTTCACAGTTTTAAATCATTAGTTGGGGTGATGCTCTCCATAAAGCATATACAATACAATGTCACTTAGCAAGCCCAGATTTACATTTTCACTTATTTGTATTGTTAGATCCACAAGAAAGGTGGCCAGCTATGCCAATGGTGGTTCCTAAATCAGAGCACTGTTACGAGGATCAAATTAAAAAATGAGTGCAAGGCTCAGAGCACAAGCATGAATCAGACCAAGACTTGGGAGCCATTTAACCAAAAGGGGGTCTAGCTGACCTATGTTTTCATCTGTGTTAGCTGACAATACTGATCATTTCAAAGTCTCCATAAGTTCTTCTCAGGGAAGAGAAAGGTCCATGTTTAATTTCAAAACATGAAAATGGCATTTTATTTCTTTGTTTGTTTGAATAAATTCACTCAAACCACAAACTTAGGATGTTTCTAGCTGAACTGGAATACTCAAATACACAAAGAAATAGAACTTTGTTTTACAAATTCTCTCTTTAAAGGATTTGGAGTATTTTAATATTTGTAATGTATTGTACAACCCTCTTATGTTTCATCTTCTCGGAAAGCCTGTCCTTTATTCTTTAAGTCCAGGTTACATATTTCTTAACATGTCCATCTACCACTCCATGCATCCTACTACCAAGGCATTTATCACACTGCACTCTAATCTCTTTTATTGATGCCCCTGCTTATCTATAAACTCTTGGGGAAAAAGGATTTTGTCCCTGTCATTAACAAAGCTTTGAAACCTGATTCAGTGCTTAGTACACATTCCATGTTCAGTGACTTTTGATGAACAAATGAACTAAACACACAGGAATCACTTATAAGTGACAAAGAGATATTGGCTCATACAATATAGGCTGGGGAGCGGAATGAAGCCATCCTAAAAATGCAATTAACTTCCTCAGGAGGTAAAGTTCTCTATCACTGGAAGATTTTAAGCAGGTAAAAATGACTATTTGAGTAAAAGGAAACAATCATGCATTATTTGATAATTGGGATTGGATGAACTCAGAAAAGCCTTACATTTTAATTGTACTATTATTAACAAAAGTTTAGTATTCATTTCCTAGTAACTGTTTTAGATGTTGCATTGTTCTTGTTTTTTCCTTAAAACAGCAGGCTCATTAAATACAGTGTTACCAAAAAAGCTTTGTTCTTAGACTCTCAAGGAACTATAAGACCCATATCTGTTATTAACATTCATGATTTAAAAAAAAAGTATCAGGAAAAAAAGGATTTGGGAACATACTTGAAAGTAAAAGCATTATCTCTAATAATATAACAGATCTTTAGGAAATGAGATATTAGTTTATCAAGGAAACTCTTGATTGAATGGAAAAATAACACAAAATCAAACACCTTCAAAACCCCTTAAGATCCACAGATGCCTTATTACAAGCTACCACCTGTGGTCTCTCTTGCAGTGTGCAGCTTCTCATTTATGCATGCCACTGTTCTTGGTAACAAGCTGTTTCCCACCAGACATATCAATTTATCATTTCAGCAAAGTCTCAGTACTCTACAGATGGACATTAGGGAGAAAGGCGATGGTCTGCCACCAGCATTTGGCAAATAATTTGTTCCTGAACTGCTGATTTCAATTAAAACTAGATTTGAAATGCCTGGGAGAAATACAAGGCTGACACTTACTGAACTCTATTTGTTAAAATGACGTCTTCAAAGAATTACAAAATATACTTAGTGCATCTCTCAGTGGACTAGAATAAAACACTTTTGGAAAAATAGGAAGCTATTTCTATTGGTCAATATTAAATGTATTCACATGGCTGACTAATATTGGGGAACAGTTTTCTACTTTATCAAAGTGATCCTCTGTCTTAGCTACTTTTCTCTCATTGCTGAGACAAAATATCCAACATTCAAAATTAAGGAAGAAAAGGTTTATTTACCTCACAGTTTGTGGAGGTTTCAGTCCATAATCAGCTGGCTCCAGGGCAGGGTGGCATGGCACAGGGGCAACAGTTCAAGGAAGCAGAAGACAGCAAAAGCAATAATAGCAAACAAGTGGGGAAAACAAGTCTCTTTTCCTCTCTTATAGTGTATGCAAGCTACCTGCCCATACCATACCATGCCCTCCTCTTGCACAGGTTTAGGATGTTGTCAAAGTGAGGATTGTGATCCCCTGTTGAATCACTTAATTAAGTATCTAAATTTCTCAGTTCTCAAGGTGACACAATGTATTAGTCATTACAATCCAGCCTTTGTCAACTTGGCAACCATACACAATTCTTTAAATCACTTTCCATGCTTATTCTTATCATTTTATAATTTGAACATTATAACACAGGTTTAACAATCCTTGAGGACCAGTCTTAAATCTATCAACATTATATTACATAAGAGTCATAACATTCTACCACTGGTCCCCCAAAGATTCATGGACATCTGTTTGTGTAAAAGGCATTTAGTCTATCTCTAAGACTTGCCAAACTCCTTACAGTTTTAGCATTGCTGAGAAGTCCAAATCCCAAGTTGCCTCTTAGATGTAAGTCAAACTCTTGGCTGCAAGACACTGTAAAATGAATTTCCAACATTCAATGGCATAACATAAACATTTACATTCCAAAACAAGGGATACAAAGTAATGGGAACAAAGCAAGTCCACAATCCAGCAGGGTAAAGATTAAGTCCAGTAGCTCCATTTGGAACATCCGAGGTAATCTGTGACAAGTCATGAACTGCAAAGGGTACAAGTGACTCCCTTACTATGGCATTTGAAATGGCTGCAGCTCCCACAGCTTCTCTCTTGGGCCCACTCTGCTCCCTCCTTTCAGGTGTCCTCAGATGATCCATGTTCTTGACTTCTCCAAACTTCTGGGGTACCCACTGCACCTTTGGCTTCACACTCACAGGTTCACATATTGCCCTCTCGGGCACTTTGCCTGATCTCACAGGCCTTCTTAAATTTGGGTGGAAGCCTCCTTAACCCCACAACTCTTGCATTCTGAATGCATTCAAAACCAGCACCATATGGATGATGTCAAGGTCTGCTGCCACCTGGAGCAGTAGCCAGGAATTTCTCTCTCTTGGCTGTAGGGGTCAAGTGCTTGAACTGCTGGGCATTCTGAATCCAATTCTGAGGAATAAATTCTCTATGTCCCTGCCATAGAGGAAGATGGTGTGGCCACCACAATTCTGGAACATGGTGCTCTGTAGCTTTCTCCTCAAAGCAAAGTCTGTCACTTTTGCAGTTTTGAGACAGCAAAGGGTGAAGACCTGCTTCTTATGATGCCCTCTGAGCATCTTTTAAATTCTCTTGTTCCTTTTCAGCAATTGAGATCTTTTCAGCTCTAGCTCTTCAACTTTACTGGAGCTTCCAATCTGGCCTAACTGACAATGTTTTAAATCATCCTGCTGGGCTCTGGTTCTTGATTCTCAACCTAGATCTGGCTAAAAGCCTCAACATTAGCCACAGCCTCAACATTTGATGGCCTTGAAATTTATTCTGCCAGATTAATTAGTCCACCACCCTTAATCTCAGTCATAGGCCAAGTCTCTGGACACAAGGTAAAATACAGACAAACTTTCTCCCAAGCCATAATGCACATTATCTATATTCCAACAGCCAATTCAGTCCTTTTTCCCCAGAAACCTCCTAAGCCTGGTCTGTACTGACAAGATTTCTATCAGACTCCTGGTCTTCTAAGCTCCAATGAGAATCTGCCATACAGAACAGCCTAAGGCATTCCAGCTGCACTCTTTCAGGAGACATCTCTGAACCTTTCCAGATTCTCCCCACAAGCCATTCACAAAGGCTCTTGAACCACATGGTCAGGTGTAGTCACAGCAATGACTGCACTCCTGGCTCCAAATTCTTTTTTCTTGTTGCTGAGACAAAATACCCAACACTCAAAATTAAGGAAAGATTTACTTAGCTCACAGTTTATGGAGGTTTAATTACATAATCAACTGGCTCCAGGGCAGATTAGCATGGCACAGGGGCAACAGTTCAAGACAGTAGAAAACCCCAAAAGCAACAAAAGCAAAAGGCGGGGAGGAAGTCTCTTCTCCTTTATGTTGTATGCAGGCTACCCCATCCATACCATCTCTGTGCACAGGCTCAGGATGTTGTCAAAGTGAAGACCCTGGCCCCCTGCTGAATTACCTAGGTAAGCTTGTAAATGTCCCAATTTTCAGGTTGTCACAGTGTATCAACTATTATGTCCTCATGGCATTGAATCAGAGAGAAGCTATCGTGAAAGATTTCTGCTGTTTCATCAAGAAACATTAATGAGGTCTTCAGAGCAAAGCATGCTTCCACACTGCAGAATATGAAGAGCAATTCTTCTCTGCAGAGTATCAGTTAATAAACCATGGTGATTACTGAGAACCATACACATCACACCACACTCAAAACCTATCTATTATGACTATTTACCTCATTTTCAGCATAACTCCTGTCAACTTCATACAGTTCCCAGAGGATGACTGATCTTTCAGAAATATCACCTACATGTGAGTCATAATAGTCCACTGACCATAACATTTCACTTTCAGTCACTTTTTATTCTAAATATAGACACTGAACTTGTTTCCTCCATAAATCCCTGAATTAAATGTTTCTGATAAACATGATGGAGGTGGTATGGGCATGATGAGAATGAATAGATGTATTTATTTTTTAATTTCTATGCTAAATTCCATGACTTCTAATACAAAAGTGAAAACTACAGCAACAGGAAATTAACTGAATGCAAAAATGAGTTGGAGAGGTCAGTAATATATATGTGTTTAATAAAAATAACCATGGATTTTTTCATCTTTATTTCAAGCATCATTGCAATTCTGAAACCTCTGTTCAACCATCTGTTTTAAAAAAAGGCAGCTCTTTTTTATGGGAATGGCCAAAGGGTGCAGTCTTAAAATGTCAGTTTCTACTCCTGTCAGACATTTCTGCTCTGGAGTCAATTTACACTCTGGCAGACTTTCACAGTGTGATAGGGCTCTCTTCTTGACGTCAAAATCTTGAATCTCCCTTCAAAAACATGAGCCACAGCATCTCTGAGCCATGGACACATCATGGCCAACAAAAAGAAAATAGGCTGTTTCAGAAAAGTCTGATTCTAAACTAACTTGGTTTTTTTCATTTCTGTAATTTCCCATTGGGCTAACAACAGGGATAACCATACTTTTTACTTGAAAATTTTTAATCTTATAAGCTTTTGAATTTGGAATTTTCAAGAATTTGGGGAGAGAAAGCAATTTCTAAAGCTCTGCTGAGACAAAAAGAACATGGGAGATGACACCTAAGGAACCCTAAAAATTAGGCTGCTTATATAGAGTTGTAGGACACCTTCAACCTAAATCTATCTCTATTTTTGACTTAGAGAAAAAGGCTTTGTTTACATGCTCCTACAGAGACCAAGCTGAGTCTTACAGGATACTTCCTTTCACTGCAAAGGTTGTTGAATCAGGCTTCCTGTTTCACATTTAGATTTTCTGTTTCTTTCTATGTGGCTTTTAATCATTTGCTGCTTGTTAGTACAAATGAAATAGAATCTATAATACATAACTGAATCTATTTAATGACATCTTATTATTCTGGATAAAACAAATCAACAAAAAAACTTCTGGGCCAAAATATTTCAGTTACTTTAATGAACACATATGTTAATAAAATTTGACTATGATCTTGGATTTGTTGTATTTTCAACATTGTTCTAAAAATTGCTAATTATTAACTATACATTCCATTATTTTTCAATATATATTTTACTAATAAATATTTTAAACACTTCCCATTATGTTAATGAGTCTCATTGACATTTACCAAAAGGAATATACCAAGCTGTTTTTCAGACTACCTTAGATAAATTCATAGTACCAAATTGGAGCAAAGTTTGAACTAAAATATGTCCCTCCATTATGATTACTTGATATTTAAAAGTTTGTCAAAAAGCAAAAAGTTGCGTGAATTAGAAGTGAAAATGCATTGTTAGGCAAATTGAACTAACCTTATTACAGTAAATATCTAATCCTCAGTGGTCCCACAAAAAGGATGAAGCAGGAGGCTATGTACACAAAAGACAATTTCTGATCATGGGGAATTCACAGCCTACTGGCAAAAGCAGAGAGCAAACACATGTAAAGGCTATTGGAGAGACAGATTCATGTAGGTTATCAGGTTCTGAAGGACAGGCCTGTATTCTAGCCTTAGGTTTTCACAGGGAGGATGAACAGGTGGCCCAAGCTCAGAAGAAAGTGGGAAAGGTTTTACCAGGCAACAAGAGCAAGGCAGAACCGCAAAAGAAAAGAATGAACTGTGCATTTAACAAAATATGTTTTATTGCAGGAATAAAAAAAAAACCTCCTTGGTAGCAAACAGCAAGAGATGAAACTTGAAAAGTAAACATTTTCAGAACATAAAATGCCTTGAACTAATAAAAGGCTGTTATATTGTCACATTTATTCCTCCATGCCCAACAAAGTATGTAATTTAATCCCTTTAAATACAATATTCATAAGACTTGAGAAGTTTATTCTAATGTTTTATTTAGAAGAACTTATTAAACCCATGAACTTCCATCTGAAGGCAAGTCATACCCTCACAGCAAATAATTTTTATGGACTATACTTTGACAATCTGGATATTTCAATTGTACTGTTTAATCCTGTTAACTGAGAAATCAACCTACTTCTTCTTCCTTTCAGTGTAGTTTGGCATTAAGCCTCAACAGCAAAAGATAATTTTAAAAATCTTATTCTCTTAGTAATTTTCCAGCAGCTTAAAACCTAACCTGCAAATTCAAAAATGTATGTCATTTCCCAGAATACACCATGAGTTCAGGGATCACAAATTAAATACCTGTAATTGTACTTCCAGTCCAAACAGAACTACCCTGTCTCGTTAGCAAAATTTTGCTTGTTCTGGAAAACAAAAAACACTCTGTGCATCCTTTTGACATCATCCTCTGGATTGTTCTTAAATAGTGCAAGCAACAATAGCATAGTGGAAAGGACATGAACTTTGCATTAAAGACCTGTGTTTCAACGCAGTTGTGCCATCCATCACGTGACTTTGAACATTATTTCATCTCACCAAACCTCAATGTTTTTCATGTATAAAGTTGGACATGCATGCCTACCATGATTTAAAAAAATCAGTATTTCACAACTGCCTGTGTAATGAACTTGGCAAGCCATGAGAATCCAACTAAGTGGGTCCACGATTTATAAGTTAACTGACTCTATACTTACTGCAGTTCATCAAATCCTTAGCCACAGAGAGTCAATCAACTTTTGAGTTATCAACAATCCTACTGTTTGGCTCAATTTAAAAAAAACGTCTCCAAAGATAGCCTCTCCTCAGCCTCAAAAGCAGTGTGCTTTTTGTTTTGAGTCCTAGAAGTAGCAGGTCAGGCCCTGCCTATAGAAGCCAATTTTCTATCTTTTATGACTATAAACTCTATTCCATGCTTATCCTTTGGAGCAGTTGTCCACCTCCTGTTGATATGAGAAACAGGCTTTTGTCTTTTTTGTCAAAGCATCAGGTGAAAACTATTCCATCTTGGATTTAAATGACCTGGCCATCTTTTCACTATTGCCCACCCCCATCTGTTAATATCCTAAGCTCAGAGAAATGGTAACTATGTACTTTTTTCCCAGAACATTTGGTTTCCAAGACAAAAATCAAACACTTTCCATTCTAACCTACCCATCCACTTTCACTAACTTACCCAGAAACGCACCACACCCTCTCACCTGTCAATCCAGTTTGTCCACTGAGATACATTGCAAGTGTTTGAATTCAGTCAATGGCTTTAAAGGACAGCTGTTTCTCAGGTACTAGGGCTTAAAAGTCCTTCTTCCCAGCTGCCCATTCCACTGCTCCTTCATTGCTGGCATGTGCCTGGGTCCTTGTGCAAAAGTAAAATGTTTGTCGAAATCTCTTGATGTCTGAGTGCCTCATTATCACCAACAAATTAAGTCTGAGGGCTTATTTCCAGCTTTGGGAACCAGGCTGCATAGGAGGAGGGAAGCAGTGAGCCAGTGGACAAAGGATTGTCCAGTGGCTGGGATTATCGCCTGAACTCCACCTCCTGTCACACCAGTGGTAGCATTAGATTCCCAGAGGAATGTGGACCCTACTGCTCCTGAGAATCTGTCCTGAAATCACAATCCCCCACCATACCACCACCACCACCCCATTCATGGAAAATTGTCTTCCAAAAACCAATCCTGGTACAAAAAGTTTGGAAGACACTGCTTTAGAAGACAACCCAAGACTCCGACCTTTTCTTTTTTTAAAGGAAAGTGTCATAGCACTATTTAAAAATAACAGTATGGAAACACTGTGGCTTCTCAAAATCTGTTTTCTCATAAATTGATTATCTTTCCGGTTTTTTCCTTTGAACACAAAGATCTCAACTTTTACTAAAGCCAACGGGCAGTACAAGTTTCCTTTAAAGTAAAATGAATCCTATAAGTGGACACAGCTTTATTCCTTAAAATATCCTGTAACTGGACATTTTTTAAAAAGTTTACTTATAGGTTCTTAAAAGAGGTCTTAACTGAAAGTGCATTATAGCATCGGTTGAATTCAAGCCACATGATCTTGGTGGCACCTGGAAAAACTCTTCCCTTTGGGTGACATGTTCTTCTATTAGAAATTCACATTTCTTTATAATCTTTTACTGTTCCATGTGACAGACAGGGAAAAGGGTATTGGTTTTAAAGTCAGATAAACATGGATACATTCCCAACTACCCTATTTACCTGTGAGCATGGATAAATATTCTAAATCACTATTTGCTCCTCTGCAAAATGAGCAAATCACTATCTGCGTGTTGCACGTGGTTGTTAATATCAGCAAACTAGCACCCACCACCTAATTCTTCTTTCCATGAGCTAAGAATGTTTTGTATATTTTTAAACAGCTGGGGAAAAACACATTTGTTTTCTTTGAGTACCTAAATAATATTCTTGATTGAGGATCTAGATGCAGAGTTCTAAAACCTGACTCTTTAACTCTTGAGAAAAAACATTTGCTGACTCTAGGTTTAGATGGTAAGTAGAATGGGAATCTTGCATAGGTGCTATTTTTGCCTGGCACACAGCATTGCTTAATAAACATCAGTACTGTTTCTTTGAAAGACAAAATGTGGCTTTCTGCAATGAACAATAACTTAAGACAAGAGCATTTAAATGCTTAAACGTATACAGTATGTATAAACTTTGTAGTATCAAAAAATTCCTAGGCTCTCTGGAGTATCAGTTTACACAAAAACCTCAGAATGTTTTTTTGCAAATTAAAAAAGAATTTTAAAACAAGGAAAAATTCCTTTTCAGTTATTTTATAGAAATTAACTTTTCCTGCTTAAAAACTTCATTGTAAGCTTTTTATTTTAAAAAAATAGCAACACACTAAAGAGAAAACTAAATTATCCTTTATAATACTATTTTTTTGGGGGGGTACAGAGAATCAAACTCATGACCTTGCACTTGCCAGGCAGGCACTGTACAGCTGAGCCATATTCCCAGTTTATCCCATTACCTAAAGCTAATTACTGCCAATAAAATTGTAATATTTTCTTTCACTTATTCTAATATTCTCTCAAAGTCTCCTACTTTGTAATCTGTTGCTCTTGTAACTAAGGTGACTAAACACAGTAGTGGCCAAGTAGATGCATGTGAAAGAAACATAGGGTTTTCAGAAAGCCTCTTTAAAATGGAAGATAGGCTCCATTCAATTCCTGATGTTCATTTTGTCAATCAATATTGGAAGAACACATATTGGTTGGACAAAAATCTCAATCACACTAAGGGCTTTGCATTATGATAGAGATTAGTTAATGAAGCTGTTAAGAAAAAGGGCAGAATTTTTTTTTTTTGACACAGGGTCTCACTATGTACCCCAGGTTGGTCTTGAGCTCATGGTAATCCTCCTACCTCCGCCTCCCGAGTGCAAGGATTACAGGCATTCACCACTAGGGCCAACAAAAGCAGAAAATTTTAACACAGCTTTAGTAATTATTCCTGGGTATGGCATCTCACAATTGAAGGTGTTACACATTATTATAAGTAGCTAAAAACAATAATTATCAATAATTAGTCAATAAAGTTTACATTTATACTATAACTATACTGGGAAGAATAAATATGTCATATACCCAGATTCTGGTGAATGTTCACCCATTGTCTGAGATAAAAGTTATTAGCAAAGCATTATATGATTAAAGCAACCTCTAACTAGTCAGAAAGTATGTGTTCTAGGAAAACATTAGTTTAGAAAGTAGCTCTTGTGAAGGCATAGTTGATTAGTAGATGCAAATAACTCTATAGGTATACTATCTAAAAGTGACAAAATGTAGTATCAAAACTCGAGAGGGCAAAGGCAGAGTAGGTAAAAGAAACATGGAAACTTGGATTGATAGCTGAAAAAAAAAAGAAACATGGAAACTTTGATTGAAAGCTGATAAAAAACATAAAGTCAAATACAAAATGGTAGAAAACCATAGCATAACTAGGTACAATACTCATCAAATCCATTGAAGTGATCTGACATTTAAGGTGACTTGTCACCCTGATTCGCTGGGAGCTACCCAGGAGATTGGGAAAGCACACTTTGGTGTATATCTGGATGTGTTATGGAGGTGTGACCTTCAGTTCTACATCTGGTCCCTGACCGCTTTCTCTCTGGCTTTGTTCCCCTGCCCCGCTTGCCGACCACTATGAACTAAGCATCTTTGTTCCACTAAACTCTTCTGCCATAGTGTTTCGGTCTCAAAGTTAACCTACCATGCACTGAAACTCTGCAAACAGTAAGCCAAATTAAATTTCTCCTCCTTTAAGTTGTGGATGTCAGATATTGCACCCCAGCAACAGGAAAGTTGGCTGATAAGGTGAACATCCCCAGGCACTTACACTGGCCAAACCTCTTTCTATCATTTCCTAAAGCACTCACTGTGAAGGAATATAATAGATACTACAACAATAGAATTGGACCTGTGGGAGACTGAGTATATAAATTTTCCGAGATTTTTACAAAGCATCTTAAATAGCCCCTGCAAGTTTGAGAAGTTTGTGTAGCTCTCCACCACCTGTTTTACAGACATGGCTGGATGAATATGGGAGCTGACCTTTACTCACCATTTTTAGAAAAAAAATCTCAAACAGATCAAAAATTTGAATGAAAAGGACAAAAAAAATCTATATACACTATCTAGTTTCAATTGTTAATGCTATACCTACCTTCTTTTCCCTATATGCATATTTGTGTATATGTGTACATATGTCTGTGTACTAAATACATAAGTTAAAGATACTTTGCAGCTAAATATTCAAGGCTTCTACATAACACATTCTCTTATATAACCACAGGGTCAGTAGGCCCTAAGAATATTAACAATAAATTAAATATGACAATATAAAATTACTATTCAAATTTTCCTAATTGTTTCTAAAATGTTTTTTATATGTTTGCTCTTCTCTAAGTTGAATTCAATCAGGCTTTATGCCTTTTGTTGCAAGCCCCATTAGAATAGATCCCATGATCCCTGCCCCTTGGTCTTCGTATCCTCTAATACAATCACCCTCACACATGAGCTGGACTTCTGAATCACTTCTAAAATTTGAATGCAATGGAAGTAAGTGAAAGTGAGTTTGAGGCCACTTATATTAATGGTTATAACTGATATATATTGGTTTACTTTTGACATGTTATCTTTCAGTTGTTGATTCTTTATCTTTCCACTCTGTTTAATTGTTTGCCTTGCTTAATGGTTTTTTCCTGTGTCTGTCTAGAATGTCTTTCAGTATTCTTTGTAGGGTTGGTTTGGTGTTCATGAAGTTCTTCAGCTGTTCTTCGTCATGGAAATATCTTATTTCTACATCAGTTTTGAAGGACAGTTTTGCAGGGTACATCAATCTGGGTTGGAAGTCATTTTCCTTTAGGATCTGAAATACTTCACTCCATGCTCTTCTTGACTTCATTGTTTGTGTTGAGAAATCTGCTGTGATTCTGATGGGTTTTCCTTTATAGGTCATCTGTCTCTTTTCTCTAACAGCTTTTAATATTCTGTTCTCATGTTGAATTTCTTGGATGTTGATTATTATATGTCTGGACATAGATTTATTTTGATTATGGCTAATTGGAGTTCTATATGCTTCACTTATCTGTATTTCAGTTTCCTGTCCAATGTTTGGGAAATTTTCTGCTATTATTTCTGTAAATAGTCTTGATACCATTTGTGTTGCCACCTTTTCATTTACACCAACCAATGTTATATTATTTTTCTTTGTATCATCTTGCAACTGTTGAATTATCATTTTCTGATTCCCTGTTATTTTTAAAAGATCTTTCCTTCCTTGATCACTTGCCTTGATCACTTGCCTTGCTTAATGCAATCTTGTCTTCAAGGTCTGAATGTCTATCTTCACATTCGTTCAGGTAGTTTTGCCAGTTTTTGATGGAATTTTCGATTTCCTGGATATGTCCTTGAATCTGTTTCATGCATTCTATTACTTTCTTATATTGTTTATGCAAGGTTTCCATCCTTTTGCAGTGCTCCTTGATTTTTTTTACACTATGTCGTCTTTAGATGTGTTCAGGATTTCTTTCATTACATTTGTCATTTACAGATTTTTTTTGGACTGAAAATCAAACTTACTCACTGGTGCTTGCTGAGCTATATCCCTGGCTCTATCATGACATATTTTGTTTTGAATCAAAACAAGTATTTTTCAGTGACCAGGTCACTTTTCTTAATGAAGGCCTATAATACTGTATCATAGGTTTATCTATCCAATTGTTTACTGCAAGTATCATTTAATTTGTTCCTATATTGTTTTACTTTCTAAAACAAAGTAACAGTGATATCTAAAGGCCTCATTAAAATTTAACATTCTTGGCAAAATCACTTCAGAGATGATGTAATCTTCACAGGGGATTATGCTATCACTGCTTTCCCCAATTAGCAAGTAATTTCCTAACACATCTCTAATGCTGTGGACTGTCTCTACTCACTAATGCAGAGAGAAGCCTTCTGTCTGTAGACAAGCCCTAGCATCAACAAAGTGGTCCAATGGCTTTATCAAAAAGCTATAATCAATATGTTTCTGATTTTTTCACATAAGGATTATGAAATATACATATGCACTGAAGAATATAACCTCTTTCTACTACAAGTGAAGGAAAACAGATGTAAGGTTTTGGCAACCTAAATTTCTAAATTAGGTAATTTGAGTTTCTTTCACAATTTGCATTTATTCTATCAAGTATTTAAAATTCATATATTACATATTTTCAGTATAGGAGAAAAATTAAAACCATCATTTATAATAATTGAGATGATAAATTATTGTTCTTTACAATCACAAATCTGATATTATCATTACTTTATATGTTCATGAATAATTCACAGACAAAAAATTATTGGGTACCAAAGAAAACCCCTGCTTCCTTGGGTCAATCATTGTCTGATGAGGTGGGATGATTTGATTTCAAATGTTCTAACTGGAGAAAAGGCAGTGCCTGTTGAGAATCTGCCATGCTAAGACTAGGAGGATCCAACAAGCCAACCAGCCAGCCTTTCTGGTAATCCTTACAAGCTGTGCGGCTTCCAGGATGAGAAAGTCAGCACCTCCAATGAGCAGGCTGAGAATTAAACATCCCCACCAATCCCAGCAACTTGCTGATTTGGAGGACAGGTTGAGTTGATAGCAACTAAGGTACATAAAGCAACTAAATGCTTGTATTGTTTGGTTGATTATGCAGGGTTGGGGCCAGCAGTCTGAGCAAGTCTTGGGAGGATGACTGTATGCAATATAGAAAACACAGGGAATTTCCTTCTACCTTGTCTTTGAAATCCAATATTGTTCTCAGTGCTTTGCTTTATTCTGATTGTTTTTGCTTTATTCAATATTCTGTTTTAATTGGTTTTATTCAGTTTTGTTTTGGGTTTGATTTTGCTATACCTGATGGAATAGACAACTATTGTGAAGATAATAAGATATACTATGGTAGCTATTGTTGTTTTCCTAGTATCCTGCTTTGAAGTTTTGCTGCTTTGTTGTGATTGGCATTCTTCTGTTTTGTTTTGTTGGATTTTACTATATTTTTAAAATGAATACTCTAAGTTATTCAAGAAATTAGAAGTAAAATGAAACCACTGAGTCATCAAAAAATAAAATTTATCTTCAAGCCAATTTTTTATTTCATAGATATGTTCCAGTTAGATAGTGAGTATTATGGCAGAGAAAGATAAACTAATATACATTTTCTTTTGGAACATATTTATTTTTCACTAAAATAGGGTTTTTAATTTTAGTCCTCTCTAAATAGTAGTTACTTTAATGATAAAATACATCCAATACCCACGAACTAATAAGCTCAAGTTGCAATCCAGTGCATCATTACCTCTGGGATTTAAGGGTATCAAACAAATTAATGGTTTTTTTTTTACATGAAGGAGCCTCAAAGAAGAGAATCACACATTTCAAAGAACCAACCCAGTGTCTAATGTCTTAGTTAAGCAAGTTATTATTGATATTTAGCTATAATATGTATTTATTTTGTGAATTACATATATTAATTTTAATTCCCTTTGTGAATAAAAATTAGCCAAGATAGTACAAAGATAATCTTGTAAAGCATTTCATAATTTTAATTATTCTTATACAATACTGTCAGTTGATTGTATGAAATTAAGGAATTTCAATATTCATAGGGCAAACACCTAAATACTAAGATATACAACAAGCAGAGAATGTTTTTGTTTTTCTTTGCCCTGCATATTTATAAAAATGCTGCTTTGTTGATGTAGCCTTAATGTTTATAAATAAAAATAATTCATCAGTCATCACTGAAAAAACTAATTATTTCCCGTTTCTGTTAATGGACTGCACAGTACAGAGGGTATCTCTCAGCACCATTTATTTTTTCCTTAGGGGAAACTAAACTAAACTTGTTACTGCAAATTTGTTCAATTAATCTTTTCTAAATGAGATTCCACATATGAGTGAGATCACGTGGTTCTTGTCTTTTTGTGCTTGAAAAAGTTTATCTAAGAGAGGTTGAAAATAAAATGGTGGTTGTCAGAAGACAGGAAAAGTAAGGAATAGGGAGAAATGGATATTGATCACTGGATATTACATTACAGTTAAGAGCGAGCAAATATTTTCAGTGTGTTGTTGAACAGTAGGATGATATAGACAATGGTAATTTATTATATATTTCAAAAAAGCTATAAGACTTTGAAACTTCTCATCATAAAGAAATAAGCAGAGTGTCAATAAGTTTAATCTGAATGACATTTAACACAAGGTATACATGTATCAAAACATCACATGATATCTCATTAATATGTACAACTTTTACGTTTTCTGTGTCATTTAAAAATAAATTTAACTTAAATTCCAAAAAAAATCTTTTCTTACAAGCAATAAGAAAAATGAAATTCTTTTACACCTTGTCCCTTATGATATATTTAGTAAGATGAAATTTACTTCTCAAATAGTACAGTTGTTTTCTTTTTGAGGATTAACCAGAATAGAGAATGGCTTTCTTCTGTCTCTTATTCACCTAAGGAGGACTCTTTTAAAGGAGTGGTTCCATCTCTCTTAAAGGGATCTCTTTCCTAGAGACACAGAAGGTCCTTTGCATAGGGCTCCCTTTTCCTATGAGAAATGGCAATTTTCCAACTGAAAAGGCCAGAGAGTTGATAGGCATATTTAATGTGACCCAGGTGTGGGCCATTTTTGAAGGCCTAAACACAAGAAACTTCCCAAATTGAGAGTTTTTGCTGTCAATATAGTTCTTGCCAGCAGTCCCCCAAGGACCTGCATGACTAACAACATTTAGCTAGATTCTAGTAGCATATTTAACCAGATTTTAACCAGATTTTCTCATATGTCATTATTAAAATAGATTCTTAAAAACTTTAAATGATGTAAAGTCTAGTAGTTATTTTATAGCTAGTGGCTATTAGTCCCTTTCATTGACATTTTGAAGAGTTGCATTGAGAAAAGCATGTTGAGGGCCCCACCTCATATTCAGGCTGAGTTGTTCTATTTCATTCACATTGTTAGTGATTGCTAAAAATGCACATTCATAGTCTAATTCATAGTATCTATTGCATGTTTCCTTCTACTAGCCTGGGAAGCCCATGTCACAAAGAAATGATGAATAGAGAATTGATAGTAGCTCCTAAAATATATTTTACACTGAAGAGGCTTTCACAAATCATTTGTTACACTACTCTAGAAATATAGTACTGAATGGACAT
>PVJX010005861.1:0-81923 GCA_004027295.1 Dolichotis patagonum
ATAGCAGCACAATTTGTAATAGCCAGATCTTGGAAACAACCTAAGTGCCCATCAACTGAGGAATGGATAAAAAAGTTGTGGCATTTTTATACAATGGAGTACTACTCAGCTATAAAGAATGATCACATTGAGATATTTATAAATAAATGGACACAACTTGAGACCATTCTCTTAAGTGAAATAAACCAAACTCACAAGGCTAAATACCATATAATCTCCCTAATATGAGATTTAATAAGAGTATGTAAGACTTTATGGTAAGCATGAGGCCCCATCTCATAGCTTTGAAGTCTTTCAAAGTTTTAGATCATCATTTGGAATGGTGTTATCCTGTTTTGTTTGAGTATAACATATGTGATGATATGAACAGCTGTTTTGAAGAAAACATTATGACAGCTATTGCTGATTTAATATTATCCTTCTTAGAAGTCCTACCATTCTTTTTTTGTTCTACTACCATTGGTTCTATCTACCACATTGTGTCTTATTGGAATTTGAATATGTGTGATAGTTCAAACAAATTTTTTTCTTTTTTATCGAAAATGAGATATTATAGTACCCATTGATCATTTTCTGTTATTTGGTTCAGAAAGCCCTGTAATTCTTTCACTCTATGCATGGCTTTATACTATTGTGTTATATTTGATATTATTGTATTTGAAACTATGCTCAACTATAGCAGAGTAAGAGATATGGTGTTAGATACTGTTGATGTCCAGTTGACTTAATTTAAAGTACTGTGTTGCCTATGTTGTCCTGTTCTGATCTGCTCTGTACTGCCCCCTTTTGTTTTATTCTCTTTTAAATTAAAAAAAAAAAAAGAAATTTCCAGCCAAAAGTTTTCCCATTCTGTAGATTTTCTTCCTACAGATTGACATTGTGTAGATTGTTAGGTAGTTGTTTCTTCTGCTGGGAAGATTTTTAACATAATATAATCCCATTTGCTGTTTTTCAGAATTACTTTTTGTGATAATGGCATTCTGTTCAAAAAGTCTGTCTATGACTTCCAGAGTTTTATCTGTTTTCTTCCAGCAAGTTTAGTGTTTCTGGTTTAACATTTAGTTCTTTGATCCATTTTAATTTTAGCTCAGTATATAGTAAGATATATGGTTAATGTGGTGTCTTGGTTGCTTTTCCCTCATTGCTAAGACAAAAACCCAACATTGAAAATTAAGAAAGTAAAGGTTTACTTAGCACACAGTTTGTGGAGGTTTCAGTCCACAATCAGTTGATTCCAAAGCAGAGTTGCACATCACAGGGGTCACTTGGAGTCAGCAGAAGGCAGTAAAATCATCAAGAGCAAAAAGGAGAGAATACATCAAGCCTCTTTTTTCTCTTATATTGTAAGCAGGCTATGCCCCTTGGGTGAGTGTAGTACTCACACCACCTGTGTGACTTACTCTTGTGCAGGCTGAGGATTTTACACAGTAAGGACTCGGACGCCTGCTGAATCTCTTAGTTAAACTTTTGACCTTCTCACATTGACACAATGAACAACACTGTATAGCCTGTGAATACTCATCTTCTATACCACAGGATGTACAGCTGCTGAGTTACTTACTTAGACTTCTAGGCTTCTCAAGTTGACACAATATATCAATCATAATATACAGAGAACCAGTTTTCCAAACATCATCTATTGAAGAGGCTGTATTTCTTCTAATATGTGTGTTCGGATTCTTTGTCAGAGTTTAAATATTGAATGTGCTTGAAGTTCTTTACACATCTTGTATTCTGTTCCATTGATCCTCATGTTTGGGGATCAAGAGATGGAGGGAGGGAAATGATAAGAGATTAAAAAAAGGATTTGGGATGTGTTAATGTACATTCACTGACTTCACATAAAGAATGTAAACATTGTGTGCTGCAAATGTGTACACCAAAAAAAGGAAGGAGAAGAAGTATGAGTGGAATGAGGGAGGGAGAGAAAAATATGATAAAAGGGAATTAAGATGCATTATTTGCATGTGTCAACTTCCCACAAGGAATGCAAACATTATGTACTGCACAAATGTACTAATAAAATAAAGCAAGCAATGAAAAGTGAGTTAACATAAAAATCTGAATGTACAAAGAACATCTCAAGATATAAAAAACTGAGAAAATCTCTTACTAGCAGATTCCCCTTGTAAGACGTACTAAGGAGAATTACTTATCGATAATGCATGTAACACTAAGGAGTTAAAATTCATGAACAAAAAATAAGGAAAACAGTCAAGGAAATTACAAAATTATACAAGGAATCATAAATATATAATGCTTGACCTTTATCCTCTAAAAGTAAAGATTTACTTAGCAATTGAAGAAATACAATATGAAAAATAATATTTCTATAACAAAATTAATAGGTTCCTCACATTAAAAACATTGCATATTGACATCTATATATGAAATACACTAAAATTAATCATGGGAGACCAAAGCTGCATTGAATTAAAAAAAAAAGAGCTACAGAATGTATAGTATCATGGTAATCTATAGAATAGATTATAAAATAGTAATTAGTTATAACTGTATCACTGGGTATGTAGCATAAATCAATGTAATATGTAGTACTATAATAATGCTTGTACACAAATAATGTAGTACACAAATAATGCTTGAAAGAACATAAATATGTGTGAAAAAACAAATACGTGGTAATAACTTTTTAATCTTTCACTGGAAATCAGTATAAATATACAGTTACTATAAAGCCAATATAAATCAAAATTTAATTTTAATAAGTTATTAATTATATAAATTCTAGAGCCTTCATCATAAAATAACTTCAAAAATATGGGAAAAATCATTACAATTCATTAAATATTTCACTGAAAATTATTCAGTTAATGTAAATTTTAAAAAATCGAAGTATAGGAAGACATTAGACATAGAAAACCAAAAGTAAAATGTTAGAACTGAGTCCAAATATATCAATAATAACATTAAATGTGAACTAATTATATACAATTGGAAGGCAGAGATTAAATTTAGATTAATGAAGCAGAAAAAATTTAAAATGCATGGAAAAATATGTTATGAAAACCAAAACCAGGCCGGGGATTTAGCTCAGCGGTATAAGTGCCTGCCTGGCAAGCATGAGGTCATGAGCTCGATCCCCAGTACAAAAAAAAAGAAGAAGAAAAAAGAAAACAGAAACCACACACACAAAAACAACTCAGTTACCTACACTAATATCAGCTAGAATAGATTTTAAAATAAAAGTGCTCTTAGAAATAAATTTCAAAATGATCAAAGGATAAATCAGGAGATTAAGATAATGTCTTTTTTTTAGCTAATAAGACAGAATCAAAATAAGATTTTATAACAATTGAATTGAAACTTATGTAAGACCACTTTTGCTCATTCTAATTTCACTCATTCTAAACTACAGCTTTGAAGAATTACTTATAATCCTGGGTTAGTCAGGAGCAGATATAATTTATCACTTAAATAATTTATCACAGAAAGCATGATAGTAGATTAATTATTGTCATGAAAACTCTTATGACTTTAGCTGTTATCCACGTAAATTAAGAGCACAGCTAAGAATAGCAGTGTTCACTTAAACCAACTGAATTTGTCACATAAGTCAGCAGATTTTCAAATACAATCTGGGAGTTTACTGAAGAAGAAATAGACTTGAAAATTAAGTGAGCTACATTTTTCTATAGTTTTATGTATGAAATGCATACATTATGTCAGGAATTCTATTAAACATTAAAATTTATTATATTTTGACTTTAACAGTCATCAATCATATTCTGTGTGTCATAGACACAGTAACCAATTCTTATAGATAAATATGATAGTTCTACATAGACAAGCAAAGGAATTGACAAAGCTAAAATGTGAAACTACATCTATCTTAGAACCTGAGTTTTCTACCAATCATGTACAATTATATCCTAGATGGATGCATGTGTTTGAGTATTTTCATGTGTGTGTGCTATTATTATGTTTGCCATATTAATGTGATCTATGTCTTTGTATACAAGAGGATATTCCATTTATATTATTATGAATACTGTAAAATTTTGATGATATATATTAATAAACAATAAAATATTGTAGAATTGGTGAGTTTATAGAAGGGGGAATAGACAAATTAATTATCAATCCAAATCAAATCATGAATAAATACAGAATTCAAGGAAAAATTTCCTCATACAGTAACTCTAAACACAGATAACAATACCTAAAATGTAAGTAAGATAAACTATCTTTTAAAAAAGAATGAAAGACTGCACTATGTGTAAAATAATTAAAATCTAATTTTGAATTTTACTTATAAAACACACTCATAAATTATAAAGATCCTGTAAAAATTTATGTAAATTAAAAACAATAACTCATCCAATATCTATGCTAAAGAAAGCCACTGGATGTCTACCAACATAAGAAAATTACATATGAAGTTACAGATTTTGCTAGGAAAAAGTTAACAAGAAATAGGTAAAAGCTAATTTTTATGCATCTAACAATACAGCCTCTAAATATATACATATAACAAAAGCATCAACAAAGCTACAAGGAAAATATAGAATCCATAATCATAGATGTTAACCATATATTTGAATAATTAATAAAACACATAGAAAAAGCTCATATATCACTTTTCTAGTCTGTATATTTCAATCACAGGTGATAGACAGGTGTGTTTAATACGTTAAATTCTTGCCTGTACTCAACACACGTGAGTGAGTGCCTGTACTTTCCCTTGTGAATTATCTGTGATTAAAAAGGAATCCGAGAAAATATGCTCATGTTTCCTGGGAACAGCTGCCATCCAATAATGATCTCACAAGAGGCATAATAAGACTGTAGTCTTGCTTAGATGTGATGATTCTCATATCTGGGATACGATAAGTGATTAAACAATATTTCTGAGAACTTTAGAAAGAGATTAGCTTTTAAATCCATGGGCAAAGTGAAGAAAATTTCCCTTCCCAATGCAGGTAGGCAGCATCAAGTCTCTTTCATCTTCATATAGAACAAAAGTGAAGGCTTGAGGTTCAGTCTCTTTCTGTGTTGGGAAAGCCATGTCTTCCTGCTGCCTCCCACACAAGTTCTCTTCCTTCTCAAGCCTTCAGACACTGACTCAGAGCAGTTACCATCGGTCCTTAGATTTGGACAAAAAACAAAAGACAGGAGCAGGTCATGGGACTTTTTGGCCTCTGCAGACATATGAACCCATTGTTCATAAGACATCTTTCTATATATCAACGTATATCTTATTAGTTCATTTCTCCAGAGAAACATAACTATTAAAGTCATTTTTCTATGAACTCTGTTGCATTTTCTGTGAATCTGTGTCACAGTTCAATACCTTTTTCAGGTCTTGCTGCATTTATTCTAAGATAATTCTCTCAATAAAGAATATGCATTCAAATCTTTGCCCATGCCTTCAGGATTCCTGACATGAAATAAGCACTTAGAAGTTCTGAACTATGAAGGGACACAGTCAAGAATAAAAATCATAACATAAATCAAAGAAAAGGAAAGAAACACCACAACATTTTCTATCATTGTGCCCACCAGTTTTTCCTAAGGCTTCTTGTTGACCATATCTAAAAGTAACTGAAACTGGTGCATGGAGTGAATCTGTGTATCCTTAATAACAGTGTTCCCCAGGGTGGCTATCATAGACCATTTGGCTAGCCACAGAAGTTGGTAAACATTTGAATTCATTTGGCTCAATTTTTACAGCATCCTGCAATGGCCACCACTCTTTTTTATTTACAAATGCAGTTTTGAAGAATATAGAAGCTGCCTTGTCTTTTTCCTTTGTTTAACACATATCTCATACTATATTCAGCCCAAAGATACCATTCAATCAATGTTCCTGTTAAACACCTGGCTTTATGTTCCCTTTGTGCCACCAGGACTGTAGGTCTTTACATTTATTCATTAATCATTTAAAATATCCTACAAAGAACATCTGTGTTATTATGTTGAAATCTATTATCTTTATGATTAACTTTTTCTCTTCTTTTTTTTCCCTAGTAATTCTGGATGTACTTATGTTGCATCTTAATTAAAGTTCTTGGCAATTTCCTTTGAAATATCTATTTTAACCCCAACTACTTAGGGATCAAAAATTGTATAAAGAGTTTAAGTTTTTCCACATTTTTCTTCATCCTTCCAAAGTACTGTTTAATACATCCACACAAATGGACAGTAAGAGATAGAAGAGATACGAGAGACAGAGTGGCAAGTTGGAATGAGAATTTGAAGAATATGAAGAAAAAGCCATTGCATTTTCCCATGGTTTTGGCTAGTAGATTTACTCACTCTAAAGTAGATTATTGAAGAGGAAATGGCCTGTGGTTCTATCCATTTGGAAGAGAATGGCTCTTGACTATCCTTTCAATCTGTTACTATTCAGATGTTAACAATTATTGTTTCTTGCTTTAGAAACTCTTATGGCTTAGATCTAGAGTAACCACCAAAATGCTCATATGTTTAATGGCTGTGCTTTAGGAAGGTGGTTGGATCATGGAGTGCTATACTCAACAGTGAATTCATCCTCTGGTGAATCCATAGCTCCATGTGCATTTAGGAGATGGGTCCTTGTCACAAGAGGTGGATCACTGGACACTAAACCTGAAAAGGTGTGTATCACTCCCTGACTCCTCCTTTGTTGTCTGCTTTCTGGCTGCCACGATGTGGGCAGTTGTCTTCCTTCATATCCTTTCACCGTGCCTTTCCAGCTCAGATATGGACTGAATCCTCTAAAATCTCAACCCAAAGCAACAACAATACTAACAAAGAATACAGAAACAACCACTCCTGATTTAAACTGTGGGTATTTGGTATTGTGTCCAAGGATGGGAAATTGGCTAAGATGGAAGCATCCCCCTCCCTGCAGCAGACTTAAGGAATCACCTGATTTTATTTTCTTGGGGGATTGGATGCATCTCCTTCTCTTCCTCTCTTCTTCAATCTTTTCTCCTCTCACCTTCTCTCTGCATCCCTCTGTTCCTCCTTTCTTTTTTACTCTCATTCTTTCTAATTGGATATTTTAAATATATGTGTGTATGTGTTTAAATAAATGTATATTTAAAGTTCTGTATAAGACAGTTCACATTTCTAAACAAGATAGTCATCTTTGATTTGTTCTGAGTTCTTTCAAAGTGTGAAATTGTGATTTCTTTATTTCCTCTAATTGTATCATAGAGACACTGTCTCCAATACAAAGTAGAAGGCACTGCAAAGAGAGGGGGTTGTAGTAATCCTTCACACTATTTATCTCCATAGAATAAAAACATGAGAAATGAGTAAGTAATTTTCAACCAGTATGGTGCTAATTTAAATATGAATATTGTCTTTGAGTTACCAATGGTTTTGTGTGTGTGTGTGTGTGTGTGTGTGTGTTCTTTTTTTTCTTTTTCTGGTATCAGGAATTGAACTCATGACCTTGCACTTGCCAGGCAAGTGCTTATGCCACTGAGCTAAATCCCTGACCCACCAATGGTTCTTGACTGGATATCTATATGAGTCTTTCAATACCAAAACAAAGTGCCAGCATGGTAGTATGTTTTTCTTATAGGTTCATTTTTCTCAGTATTTTCTTCTTTCATCTTAGGCAATATTTCTGAATGAGGTTTGCTGATGAAATAATTCTCTGAATCATCTTATAGGTGGATAAAATTAGTAAATAGTTCAATCACTGGCCCTTTCTTCAGAAGGTAGTTTCAAATAGTGCCATGAATGTATAAATCCAAGAACCCAAAAAAAAAAAAAAATCAAACACAAAAACAGCAACCAAAAAAACCCATTTGGTTCTTAATGATCCTTCAGGAAAACTAGTGGGATAATATAAATGCAAAAGTTGTCTTTTCTCATTACCAGGGTAAATTAAAAACAAATAAGTGCTGAAAATAAAATTTATCAAAAGCTTAGTTTCTAAAAGAATGCAAATGATAGAAATGGCAGTTACCCATAGTTCAAAATCTCGATTATTGCCAGAGTAAAGGAGGAGTGGGCATAGAAAGTTTCCATTCATCCATCTTGTAGCAGATACACTAGAAATTGACTTTAGGTTCTTATATCACAGACACAACTTTACTTGGTGCCTTGCTTTTGTTTTGTTTTTGCTATTCCAACACAAATTTCAGTCACTTTACTCTGCTGAATTCAACAGTAAGGAGAACATTTTTATTTGACAGGTTTTCCAACTTAGGGAAATTTTCTTGTGCTAGGCACCTTGAGTAGGCGCTGTTTACCTCTGATTTGTTCTGAGTTCTTTCAAAGCCTGAAATTGTGATTTCATTATTTTCTCTAATTGTATCATAGAGACACTATCTCCAAGCTGATGCTATATACATACCTCACTATCAGGTTACATTAAGCTAATTGGTTAGTACCATGTGTTAGTTTCCTAAAGCAGCTCTAACAAAGTCCCACAAATTGGTTTACAAAGCCAGAGACATTTTTTGTGTCACATTTCTGGGAACTATAAATACAAACTCATCACATAAGGGCAAGACTCCGGAACACCTGAAGGGAAAATGCTACCTTGTGTCTCTGTAGGAACTGGTGGCTTGCAGTAATCCTTGATGTACCCAGATCCTCCCAGCAGCACTTCAACCTCTAGTTTTGTTGTCATAATGTATTCTTCCCTCTGTGCTCTGCCTTCTCTAATTTTCAAGGTTTTTTTAGGCTATCCATCATATTGGAATTTGGTTGGATTTATTTATTACAGCTGCAATTAGCCTGTTTGTTTTTGTTTTGCATTATTCACAGGAATCTAGGATTGGTACATCAACATGCATTTGAGAAAATGCAGTACAGCACATAATAAAAGTTAGTGATACTTTTCTCCAGGCCCTGTAATTTCAGAGTTGCTTAATCTTGGAGAAATAGGTAACGATATTTCTCAATTCTCCTCATTTTGTGACTAAGAAGAAGTCTCCACCTCCATGTATTAAAAATATATATCCACAGGCATTGCCATGAAATTTTGCAGCACTATTTCACTGTGGATAGCACATACTTTCCTTTCCCAGTGAGTTAAGTTTTGTCTATGTGATTTTCTTGGGCCAGTAATGTTTAGTGGGTTACTATAAGAAAAAGACTAAATCATATCTGTTTGATTTGGTTTGGCTCTGGAATTCTGATATAACCCATGAGAAGAACACTTTCCAGGTTCCAAGTGACATTGTTTAAAGAAAAATGACAAATGATTTTCTCAATTTTTAATCTTTAAAGAAACCTAGAAAATCATAGAATAGAACACCAGTGGATATCCTCACTTACCTACAAAATCCTGAGCAAGATAAAAAAAAAATCTGATTTATAAGTCACTGAATATTATGATGGTTTATTTTACAGCACTGCAATGGTAATAGATGACCAATATCTTTTGCTGATTCAAGGTACTTGCACACTTCATGTTATGGTTTGTGTCTACATATCTCCTTAAAGCCTTATGCTGTCATAGGTTTTGTTTTATTTTGTTCTTTTTTTAACACATGGCTGAATCTAGAGTTTGTGATGCTGGGATTAAAGATGTGTGATTAATAAATTTTTCCACTGATTGGTCTGGCATATCTCTGGCTAGGATTAAGGGTGCCTATTACGGCTTGTGGCTAGTTGTTCTTCAATCCAATAATGAACTGAGTCAACTACAATCTGTGATCTAAATAAATATTTTCTCCTTTAACTTTGGGTATCAGATATTTTGTCTCAGCAAGAAGGGAAGTGACAAGGACAGAATTTGGTATCAGGAGTGGGGTCATTGCAGTGACCCTACCTGACCATCTAGTTCAAGAGACTTTGGAAAGGGCTTATGAAAAGAGTTTGGAAGATTTGGAGGCTCCAGCTGAAAAAGCTGCCCTGGAATGCCTGAGACTGTACTCACTGGGAGATTCTGATCAGTACTCAGAAGACCAGAATATTGATAGAAATGCTACCAGTAAGGATAAGCTCAGGAGGTTTCTGCTGGGAAGGACAGGATTAGTAGTTGGACTCTAGATGTTGTGTGTTATGCTTTGACAGAAAGTTTGTCTGTGTTTTGCAAATATACAGATACTTTACCAAAGACTGAGATTAAGGGCAATGGACTAATAAATCAAGCAGAAAAAATTCCAAGGAAGTCTAATGTTGAGGCAGTAGCATGACTATTTTGTGGGGATTTTAGGCAGATTCATGTTGAGAATCAAGTGCAAAGAGCCCATCAGAATGATTTAAAATGTGGTTTTGGCCAGAGAAGAAATTCCATTAGTCATCCACCCTTTGCAAAGTGAAAGACTTTGCTTTGAGAAGAGAGCTCCAGAGCACCATGCTGTAGAGTGGTAGCAGCCTAGGAAAGTTGTTCCTCAGCATGTGGTTCAGAAGCATTCAATCCCTAAAGCCAGGTGAGAAGAAACCCTGGCTATTTCTCCAGCTGGTGGCAGATCTTGGCATCATCCATGTGGTGCTTTTCTATTTTTTGAGCATGTAGAATTCAAGACTTGTGGGGTCGGGAATTCTTCCACCTAGACTTCAGAAAAAGGACTGGGAGGCTAGGCAGTGTGTCCCTGAGAGGATGGTGTGTGAAGTTGAATATAAAGCCAAAAATGCACTGGAGGCTACAGAAGTTTAGAAAAGCCAAGAATATGGGTCATCTGAAGAAAATGGCAAGAAAGGAGCAGAAATGACACAAGAGAGAAAGTGTGGGAGCTACAACTACCAGCAGAACCCAAGCCCTTTGGAGTTCATATCTTGCCACAGACTGCCTCAAATGCTAGACAGAACTACAGTAAATAATGTCTGTCCTGCTGGATTTTGAACTTGCTATGGTTCCATTCCTTTCTATCCCCCTATTTGTACCTTTTTCAAATGGTAATGTCTATCTTCTGCCATTGTATATGGGAAGTATTGAAATTTCTTTCATTTGTACAGAAGCTCACAAGTAAGAGTTTGCCTTAAATCTCAGAAGTCTTTTGACTTAGACTTTTCAGCAATGTTGAAAGTGACAGAATTTTTGTAACTTTTAGAGATAAACTAAATATCTTTTCCATAAAAGGATCTTCATGAGTTGGGGGGTCATGGGTGGAATATTGTAGTTTGTGTCTTCATGTTCCACTAATGCCTCATAAAGTCACAGGTGGGACCTTTTCTCAGGCAGTTGGATCTAGAGTGTGTGGTGCTAGGATTAAGAGTATGTGATTACTAAATTAGTTCACTGATTAAATTGCCATAGCTCTGACTGGGATTAAGGATGCCCCAAACTGGGTTGAGTGTTACCCTAAGAGCATGGAGCCTGGATAAGATATGAGGGACAAAAAAAAAAGTCCACTTGTCACTTGGTACTTGTTGCTTTATTCTTGCTGCTTACTGCTTTTGCCTGCCATAAACTGTTTTCCTGTGTGATGTCCTTCTTCCACTCCACTCTGCCTTGGAGCTGGTCAACTTTGAAATGAAACCTCTACAGAATGTGAGCCAAATAAACCTTCCCTCCTTTAACTCTGGGCATTGGGTATTATGTCTCAGCAATGAGAAAAATAACTAAAAGTCTTTATTTCATATTCCATAAAAATTTTCATAATTGATGTTGCAGTTTCTTTTTATTAGAAATACTGTCAAGTTTAATTTACCTTTACTAAGAAAAATATGCAGTATTAAAAATATTGTATATTTTGCATGCCATTTGTTTCAGAAGTTATATTTCTAGTGTTATCTGATATTATAATAGCTAGTGTATAATAAACTCTCTTCTAATTAACTTCCCACAAGATGGAAAACAAATGATTCTAAAGTCTTAGACAGTGTGAAGTAAGTTCACAGACCAATTTCACATCAGGTAACTACATTGTTAACCCTTTATCCAGGGACTTCTTGAGAGTAAAAGCATATGCTCTTAATTACTCTGCTAACATCAGGTATAATTCATATTTCCTGTGCACAGTGGCACATTTCATCATTGTTCTGATAACAAAATAACTATGTAAGATTTTTTGTATTGTTTTGGTCAAATTCACTTACTTCATGATTTTAATATAAATTTAGGTTACAAGTCTGGGTACTTAGGAATTGGAAAGTTTACTCCAGAGAACTCCCAAGGAAAAAAGCTTCCAGTTCATTTTTTAAAGGAAAATGAACTAAGTTTGGATTTATACATAAGAACTCAGTATCTCCAGGAGTAGTTCATTTCCTATTGATATTTTCAGTTTTCAGGATTAGGTAGAGCTGGTTTATTATTGAAATGGACAACAAATCCAAACCGCGTGCCTTTTAGTTTTACATCCCTCAATTATTTCCAGACCTTAACCATTGACACTGTTTTTTCAAAATTCAAACAGATTGAGCTGTATGTTTGTTTTCCTGTTCTAGTCTACAAGTTCTTAAACCATGCTTCAGAGTGTCTACAAATTCCTAAGAATTTTTAAGAAATACAAAAGAATAAAACCAACATCTTAACAACAAAAGGGTTATTTGTCGTTTCAATATGTTAGTATTACAATATTGATTAAAAGAAAGGCTTCATAAAGCTGATGGTATATTAGTAAAATTCCAATCCCTGACTTAAAACTGTGCTTATGATCACTATATTCTTCACTATCATGTCTCTCTTAGTTACTTTCCTCCTTGCTGGGACAAAATACTGAACACCCACAAGTTAAAGGAGGGAGGTTTATTTCAGCTCACAGTTTGTAAATGTATCAGTCCATAATGAGCTGGTTCCATGGCAGGGTGCCAAGCAGAGCAGGCAAGAGACAGTAAGCAGCAGACTTCTTTCTACCCTTTATAGTATATCCAGGCTACAAGCTTATTGATTGGTGTCGACCACACACAGGTGGGACTTCCATTTTCCATATACAGACATACGATAAACCAATTCAGATTTTACACATCCTTAATTCCAGTATCACAAACCCTAATCCAGCATCACACATACATGATCTAACCACCTCCCCAAAGCCCTATATACAAGCACATGAAGCTTTGGGGAGACACCTAGATACAAGCCATAAGAACGCTCTTGCACTGAAAAAAAAATGCAAGTTTCCACCAAGAATATCTATGGTTAAACAGTAAATGTATATTGATTTTTATAAAATATCAATCCTTAGCACACAAATTTTAAGTTTTGTGCAATGAAATAAGAAATATGCGTATTTATGCTCTATATAGAAAAGCAATGGTTGTTTCTCACAGAAAAAGTTTCATAAAAGTAGATGTACTTAGTTTATGGCTTAAGTCACAAGGGTATTTTTCTATGAAACACACTTATTACTTGATAGAATGATTGACATAAAAATTATGCTTATACAAACTTGAGTATTTGGCAGACATGATCAAACTCACAACCTCATGCTTGTCAGGCAGGTGCTTACACCACTGAGCTAAATCCCCAGTCCTTGGCAGACATTTTCAAGGAAGTAAACGAAAGTTATGTTGCAGTGATTCTAGACAAAATATTGAATTGATACAATGTGTACTCACCACTATTCCCAGATAGGTAGGGACTAGCAGCACTTTCCGCGTTCTTATTTCTCCAAATCAATGAACTGGTCAGGAGAGTTGGTGGGCATGAAAGATTACTATACACTCAGAGCAGGACTGAGAATAAGAAAAGAAAAAAAGAGAAGTACAAAAGAAATATTCAGAAGGAAAGTGTGGTTTGAAGGGAAAAGAGAAGGTACGTTCTGCAGCAGAATGGAGCACTGCAAGAACAAGAAGGCACCAGCGGCAAAGTCAGTTGCTGCCATCCTTTTATGTCTTCTTTGGTTTGTTGATCCAGGTGGTCCCACTTGATCTCAAGCTAGAAGACTGATATCAAATGCCAGTTTGAACATGTTCTTGTATCAGAAGTTTGGTATCAGGTGCAGAGCTCAACTTGATCCAGTGTCAGACATGGGCACTGCCTTTCTGAACACCTAGATAATAAGGATTCTCAACTGGCAGGTTGCACGCACTTGCTTCAGCCACATGGTCATGCCCTACCCACCTATTACACCAGTGTAATAAGCATACAAGTTCCCCAGTGATTAAAGCAAAAGCCTCCTGATGACAGCAAAAGTGATTTTAATGAAGCTGACATTTGATTTATAAAATGAAATGTACCAATGTATCAGTCAGCTTTGCCATTGCTGGGACCCAATACCTGACATGCACAATGTAAAGTAAGTTAGATTGAGTTTATCTCACAGTTTTGGGGGCTCCAGCGCATGTTAGTCTGACTCCAGGACACGGGCATCACGGTAGAAATTCATGGTGAACTAAAAGTGATTAGTTTGTGGTTTTCAGGAAACAGAGTAGGATAAGGACACCAGAGAGCAAGTAACCAGGGCCAGTGACCAGACACAGCTATAAGGTCAATCTTTTAAGACCAATCTAGGCACACCCAGAATCCAATTCTCCAAGTGGACCCCAAAAACAATGAAGTTGACATTATCAAGTTTAATTTCAGGAAGAACATTAGGAAGATGTCCATAACTCAAAAAAAAAATAGTTTTCAAATTACTAATGTATGATATAGCAAAATAATACATTGGTAAATGTATTAGTCAGTTTTTTGTTAAGATAAATAGTACAACCTAAAGCAACAGTATACACAAAGTTTATTGATATGGTGTTATATTCCACATTGTAATTGACATTTAAGAATTATGGCTTATATTTTAATTAGAATCAAAGAATTAAATTCCAAAACATGTACAAACTTCACTGCAATAACCCACTTTTTAAAAACTGCACACTTTCAAATATACAACTATGCAAGGTTGGGATCTCCTTTCTGCTCTCCAAATAAAATGACATATTTCAGTAGGTTGAGACCAGAGACAGAAAAGAAAACCCATGAGTTGTATTCTACTGGTGTTACTACAACAACATACTAAAAACCTGTGGTTTATAAAAATCACAATTCCTAACAGTTCTAGAGGCTGGGAAATCCATAGATTCAGTGTCAAATATGGACTCATTACTCATAGGTATGACTTTCCGTGTTCTCACATGACATAAAGAGCAAGAGGCTTTCCAAAGATTTCTTTTAATAGGGCAGGAACTCATTAATGAGAACTCTGCCCTCATGACCTGATCATCTTGCAAAACTCCAGATTTAATAATACTTTCACACTGCATATTCGCTTTCAATACATTAATTTAGAGGAAATGAAAACATTCAAACCATAGCACTCTTATATTAAGACAGATATTAAAGAGCTTGAAAATATACATTGGAAATTATTTTATCATTAATTATCTTTCATTTATTTTGAAAACAGTAACTGTTTTATTTAAATATATTTATGTTATAATGAACCTGCTATTATTTTTAAATAAATATTTTAAATTTTTGGCTTAATTTTCAATGGAATTAATGCTGCCATCTATAATTCATATGAATAAAATTTTTTTGAAGTAACAAACAATTTTTAAGAGTTCTAAAATCATATTTTCAATATGACTGCTGTAGTCCAAGTCTATGCTTATTATCATTTCTACACCATTCCTTTTTTATTTTGAAGGTACATTGATAAAGATCTCCATTTGTTTTGTAAAAATTCTGCTGAGCCTAATCCTGATTATAGTCAGCTATTTAATTCTTATTTTAAGAGGAACATTAATAAAACATATACCATAAAGTTATCTTCTTGAAACCACTGCACTGATAGAAAAAAATCAATTTGTTAAGGATTATGTACAGCACAGGCCAAAGTAAAGGAGCAATGATATGATTATGATTCTCCTGTTGTGTGTTTTCCATGAAGTATGATGTGAAATTAGAAGTGTTACGTTGTGGATTTCTTCTGGATGAGGTTATCCACCCATCTCCATCTTCTTATCTATGATGAGCTGCTTTCAAGTTGCTAAATTAATGGGTTGAATAGATGATGTAGTTGTTCAGAAAGACTACAATTAAGTTGGGGTGTAGAGTAAGAAAAATAGTTCTGATGTTTTCCTACAATTATAGGAAAACATTATATATTATTTTTTTGTCTCTTCTGGTGATGGTTACATTTACTTGTTTGGGTTTTTGCTTTGCTTTGTCTTGGTTTTGTTTTGGAGTTTTTAGATTCAGTGATTTTTTTAAAATTAATTTTAAAAATTAATTTCTAATCAACAATTGTTTCATATATTTGTGGGGATTCAAAGAAGTTTAAAATAATTTTTAGTTTCTTTGTATTGTAATTTAAAGTTAAAGATTTCATTTAGGAAATTGTTCCCTGGGTACTTAGTATGGAGTCAATTTAAGTTCCCTAAATGTAAACACGTTCTACTCCTTTCACAATATGACTCTTAGTGTGTTCTAAGTGACAAAATTATTTTACATAAAAATTTAACTAATGGTAAAATGTAGACTCAATAATTTTAAAGGCATTATATTGGAATATATAGAATAAAATCTCTTTTAGATTCACAGGCATATCTTTTGACAAGTTGAAAGACTAAAAGTGACTGGAAAGGATGTACATTTTAGCTCCTGTTCTCAAGACAAGACACTGTCATCACCCGCATCCTCACCACCTTAAATTACACTATGAATTAATATCTTTAAGGGCATTCAACGTAATGCATTTTATAACTACTTTTCTATTAGTATTCATCAAAATTCTCGGTACATAATAGTCCTACCTTGAAAATATCCCCAGTATCTCCTTTTAATCTGTTCAAATTATACTTAGTTGATGGAAAAATTAAATGCACAAAGGATCACGAAATATAGTGCCAGTGGACTTTGGCTGCTATTCCCAAACAGGAATATTTAAGTAATAAAAAGCTAATTCTACACCAGAGAGAGGCAGAATTCTTTTATTCAACCATAGCACAGAACAAAAACATGTGGTAGCATACATCTCAAACGTGTGCCAGGGCTTACAGAATAAAATAGCCAAAGCTCCAAATGCACAAAGGCCCTAGAGAAACAGGGAGGAATATTTCCTCCTAAATCTTTGAAATCTTTCCCTTAAATTCTTTGTGGGACTTTTGGCTGACAAAATGGCCAAGTATACATAACTCAGGGGAAGGAAATGATGGAATTGTATTTTACACCTGCAACTTGGGGTGCCACAGAAGCTTTGAGTAAAAAGTGTATTTCACAGCAGTGCAGGGTAAACATTGCCTGCTGCGAGGTTCTCACATTTCCTAGCTCAGCTGGAAGTGACTATTGGTATAATAGTATGGTGTTATAGACTTGATGTGCAGGATTAGACTGACTCATTCAATATGCCCATTCAGCAATGAACTGTGAAGATGCAATTTTACACCTTGCAACTTCTTTTTGTAAAATAAGAAGAATAATATGATGTACATTATTTTATCAATGAGATTGGAAATTTATATAAATTGACTCAGATCACTGTGAATATGTTCTACTTTGAGGGTTGTACATATAACCCTAGATTAGACTCTAGCAAGCAGAGATGGACATAAAAAGAATTCTTGGAATTTAGGAATAAAAATCAGGAAATGTTGAAGTGAAAAATGTGGAATAGTCAAAAACCAAAAAAACTGATTATTAAACTAAATAATTTAGAGGTAGAAGATTTTTAACTATAATATTCAAAAATTATGTTGATAAAATACTTCATGTTAATTATTTCCACTAGTAGCTTTAAAGAGGACTTCATGCTAACAAATTCAATTCCCTTTGAAGTTTTCTGATTTAAATTATGAAATTTTCTTTACACAAAGTTTTCTTAAGCTTAAAGGACTTTGCTTTTTGTTTTTTATGATATACTTTAAGGAACAGACTTTATTTTCCAAATCCAGATTAATTTTCTTTAAAGCTATGCATGGTATTGTACAGCTAGAATCATAGCACTTGGGAAGTTCAGACAGGAGGAGGTCAATGAATCCAAAACCAGCCTACACTGCATACTGAAGCCCTGTCTCAAAAACCTAGAAAAAAGTAAAACAAACAAACAAATAAATAAAATTTTAAGAGTTATTTAAATTTTGAGTCCTGAACTGTTATAAATTACTATAGTTGAATATCATTTTGTTTAATAAATGCATACTTAAAACAGAAAACAACAAGCTATAAACCAATAGTTTCTCCTAAAGATATAGTTGTCTGATGAAACTATTTGTATTATAGATTAAATTTTACTTAAATGAAAATTCCATTTTCTTAAACTATTCAGTATATTTATACTTTAGCTTCTGCTAGTAAATGAAATGACAATATAAACTACTAATTATTATCATAAAAAGGCAACATAAGTTTCAATGGTAGAGGATTTTTTTCTTTTTTTTTTTTTTGGCCCCATCCCCCAGTAGAGGATTTTTTTACGGGACTAATCCTTGTGAGAACAATTTTACATAAGGACAAATCATAAAAGATACTGCAGAATGATCAAAATTAGGCAGAAATTTGGAGAAGTTTGACTCTTAAAAGAAATGAATTTCATTGGATTACATCCATGTTTAAATAGTATTTCCTCTGAGACATTTTGAAATATGAATTGCTACTACATGAAATTCAGGAAAACAACACAAAACAAAATGAAGACTTAGTAGGTTAATATTCCTCAAGGCAAAGTCTGAGGCTGCTGAACTGGTGGTAAAACTACAAATGAGAAACACTGAGTGAAGCCCCAAACATCTAAATGTGAAATACCTAGAAAATGTGTGTGAATCCGGAGGGAATTCATGGACTGCAGCCTAAAATAACACATGTCATCTAGAATAAGACAGACAGACAGAACTGCTACATAATAACTGTTGGGTAAATGTTGTAATTTACATCTAAAATGCCTTCTATCTCATGTATTTGGAAGATGAACAGAACGTGGGGGCACTATAATCACCACTGGATTTATCTATTGATGAATTCCATGGTTGAACATACTTTTAGGAGATAGGGTCAGGGTGGAATAGGTCAGTGGGGGAAGGATGACCTAGAAGGTTTTATTCTTATGCTTTACCATTGCCTTCTCTCTCTCTCTCCTCTCTCTCTCTCCTCTCTCTCCTCTCTCTCTCTCTCTCTCTCTCTCTCTCTCTCTCTCTCTCTCTCTCTCTCACTGCTTTTTGGCCACCACACAGTAAACAGATAACCCCTGTCACACTGATCTACCACGCAGTTTCTGCCTTGGAGCCAGCTGGCCATGGAGTGAGCTCACTGAAAATGTGAGACTAAACAGACCTTTCCTTTTAATTGTGGATGTTAGGTAATTTTTTCTAGTAATGGGGAAATAACAAAAATTGATTTTGATGTCAGGAGTGGGTCATTGTTCTCCCTACCTGGCCATGCTGTTTAGAGACTTTTGAAACTTGTTTATGAGAGAAGTGGGAAAGATTTGGAGATGGTGGTTAGAGAAGTTCTATGCTGTACTCTGAGATTGACGGGAAGTCCTTGGAGTTCAAAGACAATGCTAATAAAATTATAGAAGAGCAGGGACAGGCTCAGGAGCTCTGTGTTGGGAGCATAACTTCATTGGCAGCTGGATTGGCATCCATGTGTGTTACATTCTTGCAGAAAATGTTTCTTCCTTTATCTTTGACCTGAACTTTGTAGTAAACTGAGATTAAAGGTGGGAGACTAATTAATCTGTCAGAGGAAATTTGATAGCAGCTCAGCATTCAGATTGTGAAATGGGTACTGGTAGCCATGTTAAGCTAGATTTATGAATTATGAGGAAAAAAAAGGGATAAAAAGTTTTCCATTTCATCAGAAAGGAGATACCTGCAAAGTTGGGGCAAAAGAGAGTATAGTTTCTGAAAAAAGTAGTATTAGAAGCTAAGTACTTTGTATCAGGACAATGGGTCTCACATCAGTAAAAATCCACCCTCCTAGGCTCTAGGGTGCAAAACTGTAATGCTTTCACTTGAGAAGTCCCTGAGATGCCTGCTAAAGGAGAGAATTAGTTTGTCAGGATTAATTTCACAATGTTTAACCATCTGTATATGCAGAGGCTTCTGTAGTCATGATCCAAGAAGGGTTAGCTACTGCTAATGCTGACAGCACATTTTGGCATAATCCACATGATACTAGTCTTACTGGCATAGAGTATGCAAGGGCTATGAACCTGTGCAGGCTTCCACACAGATTTTAGAGGAAGTTCTTGGTGGCTAGGCAGTGGGCCCTTGTGAGGTCAGTGCATGAACTCATGAGAATGAAGCCAAAAGTGCAGTAGAGACACTCAGAATATGGACTGTCTGCTAAGGAAAACTATAGTCAGCCATTGAAGCCAGCCTATGAGAAAGGTCATGTGAGATAGTAACACTGTAGGAGTGGGGCTGACTAAGCATTGTGGAGCTAGCATCACACCTCCAGATGCTGGAGATCGAGCTACAATATTTGATGTTTGCCCTTTGGGTTTTGGTCTTCTTCTGATTCAGTTCCTCTCTATCTTTCTGTTCCTTCTTTGTAGAACAGGAATGCTTAGCCTGTATGATTGTGTGTTGGAAGTATTTGGATTTCTTTTTAATTTTTACAAAAATTCACAGCTAAGATTCTACATTGAAACTGAAAGGGAACACTGCATTCAGAGTTTTCAGCCATACTGGAAGTATTAAGTTTTTGACAAGACCCGTTCATTTTGCATAATGAAGCACAAAGGCAGCATTTTATCATTTATATCAAAAATATCCCCCTGAAATTTTGTATGTATGAAAGGCATTTGAAAAGGGCCACATTCACCACTGCCTCATTCATTGATGAGTTTAGTAGCTGAATGTGCTGTTAGGAGGCGGGGTTGCCTGAACCTGGGTCACTGGGGCATAAATGGTTGTATTCTTGTCCCTGGATCCTACCTTCTGTCTCTGTTTCCTGGTCACTAAGCTGTGAACACGTATCCTCAGCTATGCCATTCTACCGTTTCATTTCTACTTTGGAGCAGGCCAACTCTCGACTGAACTCACTGAAACTGTCAACCAAATAAAGCTCTCCTCCTTTAAATTGTAGTGGTCAGCAAAAAGTTAACATTCATAGGATTGGGACAATTTTGCATGTTAGTGCCTGGTGATCTGAGGAACTCTTGCAGATCATTATGTAGAATAAAAACCGTAGTTTTTATTCTACCTTATTTGGAAGGCCTGTATTATCAGTGTTTGGGGCTTTTTGCTATTGTTATTTATTTGTCTTTTTTGTTTATTATTTTTGTAGGAATTTTTTGTTTTGTTTTGTTTTTTCCCTCTAATACAGAAAGGATAAGTATATATGTAAAGACTCATACTTACATAGAATTTCTTTAGTTTATGAGAATTGAATATACAATGCATGATGAAATGAACAGCTACTTTGAAGAAAAAGAAACACTATGGTACCTAGTGCTGATTCGTAGCATCATGCTGTGAAATCCAGCAATACTATTATTCTTTGTTCAGAGTAATTTTAGTCTGTTTTGTATTGTTTAATTTCAACATACAAGAAGGTATGAACAGCTATTTTGAAGAGAAGAAGAGACATTAGGGCAGCCATTGCTGATTTCCCTGTTGTCTGGTTTTGAAGGCCTGTAATGCTTTCATCATTATTTTCTAATCAACTTAATACTAGTTTGTTGTGTATGAATTCATTGTGTGTGAAGATATGGACAACTATTTAGAAGAAAACAAGGGACATTATGGTAACCAGTGATGATCTCCTGTTGTCTTGCTTTAAAATCTGTGTTACTTACATTGTTTTCTTCTGATATGCTTTGTTCTGTTTTGCTATGCTTAGTTTTACTCTCTTTAAAATAAAATTTAAAAAAAAACTAAGATTGGAGGTCCCATTTGACCCAGCTATTCACCATCTGGGTACCTTCCCAAAAGAATTAAAAACATCATACCACAGCAATATATATGCACCTTCGATCTTGGAAACAACCTAAATGCCCATCCACTAAGGAGTGGATAAAAAAGATATGATATGTTTATACAATGGAATAATAGCCATAAAGAAAGATAAACTGGAGACTTTTGTAGGTAAATGGATACAACTGGAGACCATACTCATAAGTGAACAGACACATGTGCAAATATCATACTGTCTCATTAGTGTGAGAAGTTGAAACAACATATATCTGTGTATGTATAGGTGTATAAAAAATAGTTAAAATAGATATACTATTGAGTTCTCTGAGCTCACTGAAGAGAAAGATTGTGCTCCCATTTTTCTGACAATTGAATGCATATATGTTGTGATCTGGGTGAATGATTTGGGGATTACAATGTGTAACACATGTACGTTTGTTGCTCCCTGGCTGACATGTTTTGAAATTTTTTATTTCTTTCTTTTTCTTTTTCTCCTTGAAATAAAATGGATTTGGAAGAAAAAAATATGTAGTACTCAGAATTTTGTTTCAACATCAGGAAAGTAGCTACTGTAGGTAATATCTTAAAATTTTCAGTGACTCTCCAAAACAGTCATACCTCTTTCCTAGTGGGATAAGGGTAAAATGGTAGAACACTTGTTTATTGTATGCCAGGCCCTGGATTTGATATCCAGGACAAACAGAAAGAAAAAGGAAAGAAAAAAAAAGAAAGGAAAGGAAAGAAAAGAAAAGGAAAGAAAAGGAAAGGGAAATATGTTACTAAAGCTTTGCGATTTTCAAGGCCATCAACCAGTTAATTAAGCTTTGTCTGCAACAATAGTTCTTCAGAAAAAGCACACAGAGCAAGCATCTTCCAGATAAACCATTCAAATAACATAAAATTAATAAACATGTGTAGATACATGTGTAAACATAAGAGGAAATTCAACTCATTTTCAGTAGGCACAAGAGTACACAGAAGAAAGCCCTTACACACAGAGACAAAAGAATAATAAGCAGACTTTAGAAAGCTATTGTAAAGTGTTCAGTGAATTAAAAAGAAATCTCATAATGATCACCAGATCAATAATTACAACAGGTAAGTGAGCAATATAAAAAGAAACAATAGAAATTCTAGAACAAGATGTAGTATATACAAATTGAACATCTCACAGGCTAAAAAAATTATTAATGATGACAGAGAAAGAGAGAAGGAAAGAAACAGACTATATAATGGGTAAAGAAAAAATTACATAATGTGACACAGAATAATTAGAAAAAATTAAACAAACATCTGTGTAATTGTGTATTCAAATGAAGAGTAGGTAGAAAATTTAAAAATAATAATATTAGAATAAGTATTAACAGAATACATGACTTTCAGACCTAAGACACTCATAAGTCCATGATTTAAAATTGAATAAACTCACATGCATTCACTAGATATTCAAGATGTAGAAACCCACACTTGAAGGAAAAAAATGCTGAGAAATATTGCACTTTATTTATAAAGAGTGACATTAACATTAATTCTGGCTAAGTTCTCATTAGAAAACATGAGAAATATAATGATATAATTAATGAGCTGAAAGAAAATATATGTATGTATATGTTTTAGTTACTTTTTACTCGTCACTGAGACAAAATACCTGATGCCCAAAGTTGGTAAAGGAAAGGTTTATTTCTTACAGTTTTTGGAGGTTTCAGTCCATACTCAGTTGGCTACAAGGTAGGGTGGCATGGTGGGCTGCAGTTCATAGCAGCTGCAAACAGCAAGTGGGAACCGGCAAGAGAGTGAGATGCACCTTCTTCCTGCCATTACGTCACATCCTGGCTCCACGCCCTAGGCTGGTGTAGCACTCACACCACCAATCCAAGTGCTAGACAATGAACCAATCACAAATGCATAATGCAAAGGCATGAGGCTTGGGGGCCACTGACATAAACCATGACAGTATATATATTAACCTAGAATCATTTACTTTATTATGTTTCATAATAAAAATTAAGGTATCTTCAGGTAAACAGGACCTGAGAGTATCTATAGTCAAAAGATTTCAACTGAAAAATATACAGGACCTTAAGAAATTGTCTTACACACACTTGTAATCCAAATACTCTGGGTGGCAGTGGCAGGAGAATTGCAAGTCTGAGCCATGTCTGACCAATTTAGGCACATAAGGAGATCCTTAATTAAAAATTTTACAAATATCTGGTCATGTTTTTCACTGTGAAGATCCTGAGTTCAATTCCCAATAATACATATATGGAACTGAATAGATAGATAGATAGATAGATAGATAATGATAGATAGATAGATAGATAGATAGATAGATAGATAATGAGGATCTTGAAGGTAAGGGAAAATAGCTCAAAATGTAGTGTGAGATGTACAAAGAATAATGAAGAACATGAAAAGAAGAAAATACATAGATAAATGTATAAAAGGCCATCTCTATGCTTTGTTTATTTGAAAAACAACTAAGAGTTTAAAATTATAACTTCATCATGTAGGAAGATATATATCTAGTTATAAATATCACGAAACTGGAGTTAATGCATGACTGTTGCATTTGGCATTTATTTTTAAACATTAACTTTGAACAGATTTATTAATTATGAATTTGTATTATAACTCCTAACTCATAACTAAAAATACAAAAACTAGAATTAAAAAGCCACAAAGAAATCCAAGTCCACTAAAAGCAAATGTTGTAACTAGATAAAAGGTCATAAAGAAAGCACAGAAAAGCCAAAGTATGACACCTATAAAGAGTGGTAAAGTTAGAGGAAATTATAAATATAATCATAATAAATTTTGTAAAATCCAAACTGGAAAGATCATGAGAACATTGAAAAAAGAAGAAATGATTACATATTTCTTTCAAGTTATTTCCATTAAAAGTAGTTGATTAAATATGAGAAAATGGAAAAACATGTATCAGGCAAAAATTTGAAAATATTGAAATTTTTTATCAGATAAAAATAAGAAACATTACCATTGATCAAGACAGATGGTAATGTGCGTAGAAGTGCATTAATTCATCTGAGAGAGTAGCCACCCTAAATAAGCAGCACCTAATAAGTGAATCTGGACATATAAGAAACAAAAATAAAGTTAAAACCAAAACAACAAAATAAACTAACTCATAATTAGAATTTGGTATTTTAACATATTTCTTTTGGATAATTGATAGAAGAACTTAGTAAGAAAGACATAGAATATTTAAAAAACAAAAGCAAGTTGATTAGCATTTTATTAACTGTATATCCAGTAACTAGGGAACACAGTATATTTTCAACTGCACATGTAATTTTCATCAAGACAGACAACATACTGAGCTACAAAATATATTATTGAATTCCAATGATGGAATAATATGACAAATCATACAACCACAAGAAATTAAATTTGAAAGCAATAGCAAGGTATTATAAAATTTTTCATATACACAAATCTTCTAATCAGAAATAGATGGATAGATAGATAGATAGATAGATAGACAGATGATAGACAATGGATAAACAGATTCTACCAAAAAATGTATAAATACTTCAGGAAAGGAAAAACTTCCACAAATGTTTGAATACTAAATTTATTGAGACATCACAACTTTAATACAAGTTACCTTTGGCCTCTAGAATACAAGAGGTGCTCAAAGCAGTGACCACTATCTTCCAGACATTTATTAGTATGGCAAAATTTGCTTCGGTAACCTTGGTCATTGAGATTGCTGCACACGCATTTTCAAGTTCCTCTTTGAGACCCAGCAGAATAGAGGTTTTTTTGTGACATATAATATCCTCTAGGATCCTCCACTTAAGGATAAAATATCACACTATTTTTGTTTTTTTTAAGAGTGTATACATTTTTGGTGGAATATGACATTTTTCTACAAATTTATAAATTTCAAATATTTGAGTAGATATTTCAAAAAAGATTATATATAAATGGCCAAAAAACATAAGAAACATTCTCAGCATTATTAGAAATCAGAGAACAGAGAATTAAAACCATAATACAATAATATTTTACACTTAATCTATATGGCTAGTATTTCAAAAGGCCAAATGTTGGAATAGTATATCAAAAATATATTGGCAATGATGTATCTTATTGAAAGTTAGCATATACTTAGATTTGGCCTGAGAAATTCCACTGCTGGATATTTACCCAAGTGGAGTGAAAATACTGTCCACAGAAGGAAACATAGCAAATGTTTTTGACATAACTCCAAGAAGAAAAGTAATTCTTAAATATTGGACAATGCATCAATAATATTGACTCTTATAATATAACGGGATATTAATCACAAAAAGAATTAGAGTACTTACACGTGTCATAGTTGATAAATATATACATATACTTGTATGTTGAAAACATGCACATATACATATGTACAGTATTAATATATGTCTTTGTATTTCCAAAGTCAAACCTGAAATATTGTATTACACTTTATCATTTTTTATGAATTTTTTTATTATTTTGAAGGTAGTGAAATACAACAGAATAAGACAGAACAAAGCCAATTGAGACAGCGCAGTGAAACTGGTACAGAATGTGACAACAGGTTACCAGGATAACAGTAATAGGTACCATAGTATATCTCGTTATCTTCACAGTAGTTGTTCTTTCAATCAGGTATAGCAAAATCAAACCAAATACAAAATACTATACAACTTATCAAAACAGAATATTGAATAGAGCAATACAATTAATCAGAACAAAGCAAAAATAGTGATAACAATATTTGCCTTCAAAGAGGTGGTAGAAAGAAATCCCCTCTATTTGCTATATTGCATATGGTCAACCTCCCAAGAGATGCTGAGACCTCTGGCTCCCATTTGCTAACAGTGGGGAGGGAATGGGATATTTGATCCTCAGCCCGCGCACCTGTACCATGGCTGCTTACCAGGGAGGTGAGCAGGTTGCTTGCTTTCCCAACACCCTAAGTTCCAACATGTTGTGGATCTTGGGAGACGCTGGCTGGTTCTCTCCCTGGGGCGGCCGCTGCTTGCCCGAGCCATGTCTGCTTATCAGGGAGGCGAGCAAGTTGCTTTGTTTCCCAGGGCCCTAAGTTCCAACATGGCCTACATTTTAATCATTTTATAGTTACACGTGGAATATGACTTAAAGATAAATCATGCTCTTTATCTTTCATTTTAAAACAAACCCATGAATTGTCTTCTGGTTTCACTTCCTTCTAAAGACAATATACTTTTGTTCCTAGCTCCCTCTCATAAAATTCTTTCACAAGTTTGTTGTCAATACTATCAACTCCTTTTCATGCTGATTTCACTTATACAGTCTTTAAAAATCACTTGCCACCAACACTTAACTAAAAAAATTGTCAAGGTGATCAGTAACTTCCACTACATAGAAGCCCATAGTCAATGCTATCAGGCCTATGAGACCTATCAACATTTCTTGAAACACTTTCTTTACTTGTCTCCTGGTTGCCTGTCTGTCTTGGTTCTCCTCCTTTGCCCCTGTCTTGTATTGCTCAAAGCTGTATCTATATTGCATAATGCAGTGGCTGCAATCGTATAGATAGTATCTTGGTTAGTTTTCTCATGTTGTTGAGACAAAATACCTAATGCCCAAAATGTAGCAAGGAAAAGTTTATTTAGCTTACATTTTTGGAGGTTTTGGTCCATAATCAGCTGGCTCCAAGCCAGGGTGGCATTGCTGAGGGGCAACCATTCATGGCTACTGAAAATGACAAGAGCTAAAGCGCAAAAGAAGGAAAAGCATGCCTCCTTCCCTCCCTTACATAGCATGGCATCTACCTTCCCCTGGTGGGTACAGCTTTCATACAGCCAATCCTAGTGCTAGACAATGAACCAATCACAAAGGCTAGACTCAGCTGACTCCATGATTGCATAGGCTTAGGAGGTCATCCAAACACAAACCATGACAGTCACTAATTGCATTTTTATTTTATTTTGTCTTTTTGAGACAGTGTCTACTCATGCGGTTCAGGTTGGTCTTGTGCTCACATTGCAGCCCTAGCTCTCAAACTTGCAAGGATCCTCCTGCCTCAGCCTCCTGAGTGCTGAGACTACAAGCATATGACTAATTATATTTTGAACAAATAAATGAATAATTGTGTTTTAAAAGTCACTATTTCTCTTCACTTCATTCTAATCATGCAATAGAGTCAAACACAATCACTAAGAATTGAATTCCAGTCCCTTAATTTTCTCTTCTAAAAATGGTATTACATGAAAATTAAATGTTAAAGTAAAAATAAAATGCATAGTGTAATGACAATTGTAAATCATTTTTTATGATAGTAAAGCACAAAATATCTACAGTTTAATTTTAGCATTATTCTTGCAGAGTAAAATTAACAAGGCTTAGCATTTGTATTTAGTGTTAATACTAACATTATTGGTCAACATGCTGTCCATAAATGTCTCAAAGGTCTTCTTTCTCTGCATGTACAGTTTTATATGAAATCATACACTTGTCAAAACTTTTTCAAATTAGATATTGAGGATAAGTAGCTGCGGAGAATATTGCTGTCTAAAGACCATTAAAAATCTTTAGCTTTTCCATTTATAGAAAAAACAACAAAAGTAAAAGACTTCTGATTGTCTAAAAATAAGTTTGTTACTTTAACATGATGCCTAGAGAATCAGTACATTTTCTATAAAATAACAAGTACAGTAATACAACATTAAATTATAGTATAAAGTGACATACATATTTATATTTTTGATTAAAAATATTTTATCCAACTAAGATTATTCTATCTGTAAGTTTTTAGAGGTGTTGTTAGATGTAAGGAGAGTTAGAGATAAACATTTTAAGATTGACACACTTGAGGTAAGCTCAAGTAACAATTCAGCAAGATTTGGCTTATTGTCTTACCTTACATACCTAGTCTTCTTTCAGTGGAAAAAAATGATTTTATAATGATTATCAGACAGATGTGATTTAATAAATATTTGAGAATAAAAGCACTGCACAATTTTAATGGATTTATAATTGTAATTCCCAAGTATCTTTCCTTCCTCAACTAATTGGGTAATGACATTGCTAGAATTAATCCAAGGTCATCAGTTTGCACATAGTACAGATGGTTTCATTCTTTTATAACCATACAGGGGATTCAAGATTACTGTTGCCTGCTGCTTTTCAAACTGATTTTTATTCTTAAAAATCCACATTTTCACTGTAGCTGAACAGTTAAGCCATATGTTACTTTGTGAATACTTTAAAATATCTGTTGCATGTAATTATTACACTAAATCTAGCATGCATTAGTTCTTTTCAATTTTATCATAAGAAGAGAACACTGACAGTACTTTGGTGGGTGTGTGTGTGAGTGTGTGTGTGTGTGTGTGTGTGTGTGTTTATGTGTGTGTGTGTGTTCTGCAAGAGCCAAGCTTTATCTTAAATTATGGACTTAGAATTTCAACCTGAAATACATCAGATGGTTTATCGGTCCCTGTTATGTAATATATTTCAGTATACTTAAGAACTGCCTAGTGCTGTTTAAGGTATTATGTTAATCATCTTGAAGCTATAAAGTCTGGTTTTGAGATATCTTTTCCACCTTTCCCCAGTGGAAGCTGGCAAGTAAGGATGAGGTATTCCTGTGCTTTTGTCAGAATTCTGATATTCCATGGGCATGTCTGAAAATTTGCACATTTGAAAAGCTTTCTGATGCAGTATGATAGGTGAAATGCTTTATTTTTTATTTTAAAGAGACTAAAACAATACAAACAAATACTGAATTTCAAAAACAAGAAAATAGGAGACTGACAATGGTTAATATATTACATATTGTTATCTTGAAAGTAGTTGCTAAGATATCAATACATAGGCATGCATAATTGGTCAAACAATAAAAGCACAAACTGTTCTCTTCAATGGACTAAGGGAAAAATTGCATATATGTGTACAAAAGATAGCTAAGATAATTATACTACTATGTCTTTTAGTTGAAATGCTTTATTGAAAATAGTACTGGTAATGATGCTTACTATTTGTTAATAGCTATGAGTTATCAAGTTGCTTGCACACATGAAAGATCTTTACAAACACACACATCTAAGAGATCAGGAGTCATCATTCTATGAATGACAATTTAAACTCAAAAATCTTAATTGTCTTCCTCAAGCTTATGCAGCCAGTAAGAGAAAAAAAAAAATGAAGAGTGTAGGATTTATTGCTGCTTTGGTTTTTCTAGAGCCTACTCTGCTGCAGAAGGGAGGTCCAGTGGCTTAACTTTTTATTTTTCTTCTCTCCCATTTCTAGGTTAGCAAGAATAATTCTGAATTCTCAGTTACTTTAAAATGTAATTCTATCAGCATTCTCAAAAAAAAAAAAAGAAATATATATTACATGTATATTGTAGTCCGGGATTGCAAAGAAAACAATTATATACAGGGAACATAATTTACAGTAGTATTTTATGCTACTCACCAGAGTCAAATGCACGTGAAGGACATCTGTCTACACACTAAAGATTTAGAGTACCTAACCAAGGGTGTATATCCATGGCAATATCCCACATTAGTTCAGGTGAAAACCCAGAGCCTCTGACAATGCCTCCCACACATCCAACCAGAGGCCTAGAGCCCTCAGCAATGACTCATGCAAGTCTATGGCATGGATCTGTGCTGGGGAGGCCCAAAGGTCAGCAATGGAAGCCGGAAGGTCTGTACCAACAGACTGAATGATCTGCACCAGAAGGCTGAGAGTTCTGCACTGGAGCCAAGAAGCAACCTTCAAAATAAGGACCAGGGCTCCCCTGAAAAGTACCACAGCCATCTTCAGTGACAAGGTCCTGAACCTCTCCAATGATGAGAACAGCCGAGTTCATATCAGGGAGCCAGACTGACAAGATTCCCCTGGATATTGAACAGTACACATATTTCCCCCAAATCCTGGAAGCAATGCTTGAAGTAAGGACCAAAACTCCCCCAAAGTGAACCACAGTCATTCTCAGTGACAAGGTCCCGAGCTCCTCCAACAACAACCAGGTTCATATCAGGAAAGGTAGCACGACAAGCTCCTCCAGCAGAGCCAGTAGCTCCGAAAGAACCAACAGCTTAAAACAACAACACTTAGGAGGCCCCACAACAGTACTCTCTTCCTCTCCACTTCTCCTTTTTATGCTGACAACAGTCCTCAAGTGGACCATGCTGATTCAGTTCAGGTGGTGCTAAATTAACCACCAGTTTCTCATCACAAATATATTCATATATATATATATGGAAAGAGGCTTAGCCTATTATTAAAATGAACAAATCCCAAGAAGTATAGGATGAGAAAGCAAGTTAGAGACAAAAGAGTCAAGGGTTTAGTTTTTATCTAAAGGTAGGCAAGTGTGAGACCAGGAAGGCTTTCAGTTTGAAGCCAAGGAAAAGCTGATGCCTCAGTACAAAAGTAACCAGACAGGAGACATTCTCTCTGCCACCGAAGAGGAAAAGCCTTTGCTAACAGGCCTTCAACTAATTGGATGAGTCTCATCTGCATGCTTAGTCTAACATTTGAATTTAAAGCTCATCCCAAACATTCTTCCTGAAACACCCAGCATAGGGTTTGAATGGCATTTGGACACATCGTGTGCCACAAGAGTTGTCACATAAAAGTTCCCATCACAATGTGAAGCTGTGTTTGCTATAATTACCTTCTTCCTGCTACCATTGTTAATATCCACATAGTTGGTTAAAATAAACTTCATAAATCATTTTTATATAAATAGAATATATAGAGAGAATAGAATAGAATCGAATCGAATCGAATAGAATAGAATAGAATAGAATAGAATAGAACAGAACAGAACATATAAGGGATTTAGCTCAGCAGCATAAGCACCTGCCTTGCAAGCGCACACCCCTGATTTTGATCCCCGGTACCAAGAATAGAACATGTAGACACACTAGGGAATATATATTCAGCAGTAATCATTGTAGTGAAGTGAAAAACATCCAGGAAATAGAGGAGATTCCCCACACAAATAACCAGGTTTCTGTTTTTCAAAGAGGAGATGTCACAGGGCTCAGTCATGGGGACACTGCCACCTGAAGTAGATGCTAGAAGAGAGGCTACAGTTGGTTAAATCAATGGACCAGGAAGTCTGTGCCAGGCCTAGGGAAAAGTCTGAGTGAAATAAAAGAGATACAAATATGCTAAAGGCAAAGATTTTGTTGAAGACTCTCTAAGATCACATATGAATGAGAATTAGCAGCATTATAAATATTATCAAATTCTGAAACAGTATTTGATCCTGAAAATAAGACAATGGACTACTATTTTTGAGTTGAGAGAAACTACAGTGAGAGATGTCAAATTTCAGGAAAAAAGGCACTCAAAGGAATGAATCAAATGGCACCAAAAATAAGACATAAACACAAACATAGTATAAATGAAAATTCAGCATGCAGTAGGTCCAGAACAAGGCGGATAGGGTCATATTGTAATGCCAGCACTCTGGGAGGCTGGGCCAAGAGAATCACAAGTTCAAATATAGCCTGGGCAATTTAGAGATTTAAAGAGATCCTGTCTCAATATATAATCAAAGGCTGGGCTTGTAGTTCAGTGCAAAGCATCTGTGTTCAATCTGCCATTCTACATTAATTAGTAAATTAACCATTTGAAATAAACAGAGGACAATCAGAAAACTCAGTGATAATATCTAGATTTTAAAATAAGAAAGCCTGGAAAACAATGGTATGTCCAGTGCATTTTTTAAAATCTGCCAATTTTCAAGGAAAATAAAGAGCTTGAAATATGTTAAAGAAGTAGTAATGCATTTCTGGGTAACTGAAGTAGACTTAATGTCATCATTTAATAAAATACAGTCATTATTCTAAGACATAGTTCTGAGAGATGGAAAACCAGAATCTAAGTTTCAGGTACCACTTCAACATAGTGTATCCAAAAAAAAGAAATTTAAAAATAAAAACTAGGAAAAAAAGAAGAAAGAATCATAAGGCAAAGGTAAGCAAATAGGAAAATAATCTGATGATAAGGAAGAGAATGCGTCAGAGCAGGCTACGCAGTCAAGCGAATAAAATACAGACTTACTAACACAGAAGACAGGGTTAGCTAAGGTTCCACAGAAAGGGCACTGGTGAGACTCTTCCCAGTCCATCCCCTTAGAAGAACATCCAACTCCCTGACTGACTGCACAGGAAAACATCTTCACCAAATTCTGTTGTTCACTGTCACTGATTCCTCTCTCTGTGCATCTAAGACTGAGTTACAGAATGTTTACATGGATAACACCCACCCTGTGTGTCATGCGCTTATTTGTGTGAAAAAGCACACATCAGTTAGATTCCTGTCAAAATAATCAGTTCTGCATTCAGTAGGACCTTTAAGATTTTTGAATGTTCCAACCCTTAAATCCTTTTCTTACTTGAAGCCCCACAACATATTTTCAGAAATAGCAAATATTGTATATCATATTATATTTTTATGATGTTCCTTCTACTTTGATTCTTCTCATCCACTTGAAAAAGTATCTAATATAATAAAGTAAGACATCAGCCCTTGGTAATCACTGACATCATGAGAAATAGAATTTTTTTCTTATTTTACTGTTTCTTTTTCCGTTAGGCATCATGAAATTGAAAAAAAAATCCACTTTGATTAAAAGAGCTCTGTTCTCCTACTCTAGTCTTTGATAGTTGATACTGCTGAATTCAGGTCAATCATAATGCACCATGCACTTATCAGTTAACACAAGTTCACACAAATATATCTTTTTCTCCACCCCAAAGAGAGTTAGTCAAATCTAAAGTGTAGCATATTTGAAATTGGCTACTTACGAGGAATATTTTTCCTGAGTCTTCTCTGTGAACATGGACAAGAGAGCCAGAGACCAGAGCTTCTATAGAATGCAAAGCCATTTGTTGATTACTATGATAAATTTGTTTTATAGATAGTTAACCTGATTTTATCACTGAATTTTCTGTCCTTGATAAAGAGTTTGAAAAACATCAAGTTGGTATTAGTTCTTTTTGTTATTTGCCTTTTGGATTAATTTATCTATTGGAATCATAGTTGTTTTAGTAAATTAATTTCACTTACTTTCTACATCTTCAGACTATTTGAAAGTTAAACAGTCTTTTTTAGTTTTCCTATTCTAAAGTGCATGGATATGATGAACGAGAAGCAATTCTTGTCCTCAGATGCACTCCACAGTGGCTGAAGCACTTGCATTTATTGCTCTCTCAAATGAAAACATGATGTGAAGGTTATGGTTTTTCACATTAAAGTGTTCCCTTTTGGACTTCTAGTGTATAAGTCAAAAAAAGTTCTGAATATACAAAACATATTCTAATTCTAGATGTCTCAACTTCAGCATCGATTCCTCAGACCTGAGAATTCTTTGTAATGGGAAGGTATCTTGGCCACTGTAGCATATTTAACAGGATCCTTGACTCTACTAGATAGATGCTCATAATGCACCCCAAGAAGCAACAAAAGATAGGTCACACCATTGCCAGCTCAAGCCCTGTTGAGAAGCACTGCTTAACTCTAGAGGAGATATCAACATTATATGGACAATTAGAGTAAATATTCCCCACAGAGGATTGAAAAAAATAAGAAAGAAAAAGGAGGAAAACAGGAAAAGCCTGAGAAACCAAAACAAACAAGAATTTCAAATAGGAATCTGGCCAGTGGTGTCGCAAGTCATGGTCAGTAATAGATGAGGCTGGAGAATGGCATTCACACAGCATTTCAGACCCGATCTTCAGACATTAACCTTTAGCAGACAGCCCCTTCTTGAGTCCATTAGTTCTTAAATGGTCACCCCAACTATGTGACTGTATTAGGTGGATATCTAATCTAATTAGGTGGATTAGGTGGATATAGTATCTAATACTATATTAGGTGGATATATATGTATATATATATGGCATGCATCCTAAATAACAACTTCTGCAATCTCATTTTGTTTCCTCCATCTCCTCTACAGTTTTCTTGTCTTTAGTAATCTAAGATAATACAGTGTATACTGAGGTAAACTATTCTATTTGGAGTTTCAAGCTCTCAGTTTCATACTGAAAATATGTATTCACTTAAACTCTCAACCTCAGTTTAGTCACCTGTGAAGCTGAATTGAGCAGTCCCTCCAAGACACTTACCTTCTACATATAATCTGATACAATGATCACCACAAACAGATCACTAATGAAAATATTAGCTTACGTATTCCAATAAAATACGTAAAGAAGCAAATGTAGAATACAGAATCAATTGTGCTCTACAATGTGTTATAACCATATAACAAGATTTTAAATGATAATATGCTCCAGACAAGATAAAAAACAAATACAATATTATATAATGAATTTTATGCCCAAATATAGCATTTGATTCTCAAAATAATGTTGTGAGTAGTTGACTGTTTCTATATTGTAAGAATGGGGCCTAGCCTATTAATAGATACAATAGCTTTTCCATACACATAAGATCACTTTGAACACTTAGTTTAGAATTTTGTATTTCTCATACATTTACTATGACTGCTTTATACTGTGACTGCTATAGAAATGACCACTTCTGAGATGAGATAACTGCTTCACAAAGACAAGAGTCTCAGTAAACAGCCAGTGCTTCAATTTTGTTGATTTAAATGTCTGATCAAGCATCTTACATAGCCATGGTGTCTGAGCAACCTAGAAACTGTTACATAGATACAAGAATGTTGGTACCAGGCATCTATTTATTTCAAAACTTTATTTTTAAACAGCCAAGACTCTTAGGAAGCATTCTAATTTTACAGCTAACTTGTAGAACTCACACAAATGCATGTATCAGTGGAACCTAATTTCTATCCAGATGAAAGTCTCCCTTCCAAGTACTAACCAGGCCCACCCCTGCTTAGCTTCCGAGATCAGATGAGATCGGGCGCGTTTAGGGTGGTATGGCCATAGACCAGATGAAAGTCACATATCAACATTTAGCTATCCTCAAAATAAGTAGACTAGAATGTAACTGGAAGATTTTAAGAATCTACCACAATATATCTGAACTTTTCTTTTCAAATGGATTTTATTCCATATTTTCTTTATTAATTTCTTGATGGACAGTGAGTACTACTCTACAATAAAGAAGGATAAACATGACTCATTTGTAGGGTGATATATGCAATTTTAGACCACAATGTTAAGTGAAATAAAATCACACATAAACTTAAATAACACAAGATTTCTCTTAGATGAGAAATCCAAAATATATTTAAAAAGCAAAATGAGAGATGATTGAAAGTAAGGGAATAGCTCTTTCTCAGATGGGAAGGCAATCAGGATTTGGGAAGTTAAGGCAAATTGAAAAGAATGATGTTACGTGCACATACAAGGAATAGAATCATTATGAACTGCAAATGTATTTTAAAAAATAAGAACTGAGAAAAAGAGTTAAAAAACAAAAACAGCAGTCTCTTTGAGATACTAATCTTTAGCCTTGAGCAATGCTCTGGTTTAGATTTTTTAAAACTATCCCCCAAAACCCACGTGTTCAGAGCAGAGGCTTTTAGAAGATAAATGGCTCACGGTAGAGTTACACCAAACGAACCCTGTTGGGAGGTAAGTCCTGGTCAGAAGAGGCATGCATGAGCATCACTGGGAGTATGACCCAGTAGGGCATAGCCATTCCCTTTCTGACTCTTCTTTTACTCTCTGTTTCCTCCTGCCCACCACAATGCATGCAGCTTTCCTCCACCAGACCACATCGCAATTCCCTTCCTGCCTTGGCAACAGCCAAATGTGAAATGGATCCTCTGCTATCCATGTATCAGTCAGTGCTTGCTGGAGAAATAGATCTAACACAAGATATACAAACACAAAAGAACTTACAAGGTTGGCGTACAGTGGCTGCCTGCAGTCAGCCATGGAAGAATGCACAAGGTTGGCCTGTGTGTTTGAGATCTGAAGGATCCTGTGGAAGTCCTGGAGGTCCCTGTAGTGTGCTGTGAGAGTCCCTATCAGGAGAAAGTTTGCTCCAGAAGTCTGAGGGTCTGCACCGGAAGTATGAGGATCTGCACCAGAAGTCTGAGGTTCTACGCCGGAAGTCTCAGGGTCTGCACTGACAGCCAGAAGACGACATCCAAAGTGAAGGTGAAGACTAAAGCTCTGCTGAACAACCGGGGGTCTGTCTTCCTTCCTCATTTCCCTTTTCCACCATTCTGGGAACAAATCTCCCTAGGCTGGTTCTTCCACATTCAGTACTAGGCTGAGCCCATTTTGGCATTTCTTACTCAAATTAACATAAGTAGTTAACTATCACAAGACATGACACAAAATAAACCTTTGAGTTATGTCAAGTATTTTGTGCTAGCAATGAGATATTGACTAAACCATAATAACATGTCAGAGAGGAATTTAGACTGTTTTGCAAGGAACTTCATTGACATATAAAAATGATTTACAAAGAAGTGTATCTGTGTAGTTGTTGAATTTGGACATATGCCCCCCTGTGATCCCTAGACTACCATAAGGATTTATTAGATGTCAACAAGGTCAATATGACCTGAAGCATGATCAAATATGCATAAGACTTATTTGGAGAAAAAGGGTTATTTAGAATTATGAAAAAATAGCAGTAGTTTAAAAGGTTCTCACAGCTTCCTTTTCCTCCTAAAATCAGCAGATAAAATTCTCATGTGAAAGATACTCTTCATTTGAGAAGGAAAGAAGCATTTGTATCACTAGAGATTAAGGAAGATAAGAATGGGAAATCTGTACAATAAACTTTGTTAAACTGATCTCAATCTTCTAAATCCCTTTGTTTTGTAATATTTCAAGTTCTCTACTCTTTCCCAATTTAGTTTTCAAACATTTAGCTCTAACTGCTTCTTTGGTCTTCATTATCCTATGTGTGCTCTCAAGTACATATAAAAATCTGTATGTATTCTTTGTTTTACACCAATTTATTTCTCAGGTGCAATCAGACAGTGCTAAGAGGTATAGGCAAAACTTTGCTTCTCCTTACAGACTACTTTTTTTATTTAGAGAAAAGAAGGCAAAACAGAAAAAAGGGTAGAAATAATACAGAATTTTTTAAAAAAGTAACAGTAAGAAATCACTAGTTGATAAATTACATATTGTTATCTTAGAAGTAGTTGCTCAAGTTACAAAATCAAAGCATAAAATGTGGACAATCAAACAATGACAGTATAAACTATTCTGTTTGATAAAGTAACAAAAAATTAGTAGTATGGTTGTCTATCTTGTACACTTAAACATACATACAGTTATATCCTTTCAAGCATTTTCCCTTTCATTATTACATCTTTTTTTTTTTAATTGGTACCAGGGATCAAACTCATGACCTCATGCTTGCGAGGCAGGCACTTATGCCGCTGAGCTAAATCCCTAGCCCCTACAACATCTATTATACATTTTGTATCTTGTTGCTCTTTCAGTTGTTTATTATTATTTTTATTATTTTATACTAGAGAGACAATACAATACTTATAAATGTGATTCTGATTTAGTTCACTTATGAGTATTTACGGACTATTAAATACTTAATCATGAAAGCAGTTGATGTAAAATGAAACCAGAAGAATTTATTTGTTAAACACTCACAGTCTTTGTTAATGATACTGAATTGAAATCTTAGAGTTGGCTATGAAGTTTTAAGCTACTTAAACTTCCTGTTCCCAAAAAACAAAGAAAAGTGACAGGAGCATTACCTACCCCTTTGTTTTATTGCAAAGATTGCATATAAAAATTCTGTGGAAAGCATCTTTGCAGACAATTGGCACTTAGCATAAACATTGCTACTGAACTAATAATAAGGCCAAAGTCAGTATAGCATACCTACCCAGTGCATCTTAAAATTCTAAAATTATTGTGGTACTCATCTTTCTATAAAGCTCCACTTTGTCTATATGTTAAAAAAAAGAACTAAATGATTGTATATATACATATTTGTATTTTTTCTTAAAATACTCTGATATCATTATAGTGACCATATTTTATAACTAAAAATTATCCTACTTTGTTGTTCAACAGAATCTTTGGAAATAAACAACCCAAAGAATTTTTTATCAAAGAAAAGTTCATCAGATCTCTATAGTCTTTTACATTTTCTTTTACAGACTTTATTTTAATTTCTAAAATATGAGTTAAACTGACAAGCTCCACATGCATGAATAAGGCATTTTTCTTCACATTAGAAACTATGATAAAATTCTGGATAATGAGGATTTCTTAGGATGGTGCTTAGTATATAGTACATTCCAAATAATTGTTTTCTCTTATTTCTATAGTTATAAAAGGATTTTACACAATGCTGTCTTCATCTAAGAATTTAAAAAACCTCCCAGTGAACAATATGATGAAGGCAAAATCATCGATGTGATATAGTACAAAGAAACTGAGTTTGAATTTACATTGTTGTGGTAGGCTGCAACATACCCACAAGTTTCTCTTCCCTATGCTTACTCCCTTTGATGTGATTAATCTTCTCCTCTTCTTAAAAGGTAAAGAGTATTTTTCACCTCTTAAAATTGGAGCTGGTCATGTGGCTTGGTTTACAGAACATAACATTTTTCAAATGTAGTGGAGAGTCTTTAAGCACTGAGTGGCTGCCATTTCCTGCTGTTACCAACTCTCTATCAAAGCCGGGGGTAATTTCCTGAGAAACAGACAGAGAAAGAAGCCAAGCCTCACCAGCACACAGTCTGTCCCTATGTGCAAGTGAGATTGAGTTCTCGTCTATCAAACTGACCTATGTAAAAAAAGACTTCCCAGGTAATACAAAAAATCATGAGGAAAAATTTTATGCAACTTTCTTTAAATGCCATTATCTGAACAGAAAAAAAATACTGAAAGGGTTCCTACTGAACTTAACACTGAATATAGAATATATTCATGCAAGTGTGTACTAAAACTTAAGAACCTTACTTGGAAAAGTGAAATAGTAACTTCTGTGTATGGTGAGAATTTAAAAAAGTTTTAAATTAAATTCCGTGGCATATTTGCTGGTTTGTCCTTTAATACCTTTCTTTTTTGTCCACTGACAGTTTTTGTTTGTTTGTTTTTGTAGAATGTTTTGAAGACTTTAATGTATTTTTGTGCAAAAAGTGCCAAGCACAATGCATAAAGCTACAGAACAAGGTCTTTTAATGCATTTAAACTGTTCCTTAAACTGTATACTTTCACTTGAATTTTCTCTGCCCAAAGGAAAGAATATTTTTAATTAATTCATGCAGAGAATAAGTCCATATGCTAGTCCAGGTTCTGTGTTTAATGCTGTTTTGCTCAGCTGAATTGTATTAAATTGTACAATAGTGGAAAGTTCAAAATTGAGAAAACAAAATAGCTAAAGTAAAGTTGGCTGATTTCAATGTCTAAAAGAATCTTTTAAAACCAATCCTTGCTTTTCCTTGATCTTAAGTGAATGTTATATCCACTCCAATTGAGTATTTATAAACATTACTGCATCCTGGAAATAACCCTCACTTGTCATTCATCAGGCTCATAAATCTTAAAATGTAGTACGCTGTCTTTTGATTAGAACCACTGTCTTCTGACTCTAGCTGTACCACATCTGTCCTTTGCCTCTTGATTCCTCCATTTCCTACAATCTGTTAACAGCATTCACTATGCCACCCAGAATGGACTGTACCGGGGATGACATAAACCACTGGTTCAAGGGTAAACTGCACTCCCTCATTTAATGTGCATAATAAAAACCTTAGTGCCCAGTGAACACCATCTCTTTTACTCTGTTTTTCCTTTGTTACCAATCTATACTAGGGAAAAATACAAAGATGTAATTATTTCATACATTAATGTTCTTCAGTTACAATTGGACTTTAAAGTTTGCTTACAAATTCTTGACCATTTTTCTTTGCTCTCCCTTTAAGTATCCATTCCCAATATTCAACACACTTCTCTATCCCTTAAAAAAACCACACTTAAAAACACAGTTATTCATTTATTTGTTTAATATTTTGAGATAACCATAGAAGATAAAACAGTGACCAAATCATGAAAGATCTTGGCCCTCATGAATCTTAATTTATAGAGAACAAAAAATTTAGCAAATGCATAAAATGAGTATAGTCTCGTAAGTGTTATGAAAGAAATAGAAAGGATGTTTTGAAAAAAGCAAAAATTAGATGACATACATGAAGGTGGTTAGTATTCTTAAATGCTAGAGTAGAACATCTTATGGATGACATATCTAAATTATGATTTAAAATATGAAAGATACCTTAAAGGATAGCTATAAAAACACCCCAAGGCAAGTAGCATTGCATGAGAATTATTGTAGTGCTTTTCCCTTTTATCCTATCTAAACTATCAGCCTTTTGGGTGGTGCCACCAGAACTACACTAATTTTAATAAACAAACTAATTTAGTATCATATACCCTTAATTCCCATAGTGTACACCTTAGCTTCAACCACCTCCACAATCCCAATGAATGACTGCATGAGGCTTTGAGGGGGACATCTAGGTATAAGCCATAACATATATAAAATTATGCAAAGAGTTTTAGTAAATAAGATCACAGTATCAAAGATCAAATGTTCCACAAGTACCATGTGTGAACTGGGGATCAAAATGTACAGTAGCTACTTAGTTCAAAAAGATAGAAGCCATACAATAGGCACATTGGATACAGCACTAATCTGAGAGAGAAGGTCTGGAAGCTTCTTCAAGAATAGCTTGTATGAATCAGCACTGGAAGAAACTGGAATCTGATATCCACTGGCCATGGCAATAGAATGGAGCCAATTGAACATGTGTCAAATTCCTCTTTCTTTCTCTTTTATTCCATGACTTGATGATGTCATGTGCAATCAGAGTGGGTCTCCAGCTCAGTTTAAGGGCTCCTTGCTAATCATCTATGGATACAGAAGTGTGGTGTACTATTTGCTAGGCATTCCTGAACTCCATCGTACAGACAACATCCTCATTAATGTTCACAATCCACTCCTTGTCAGTTTGACAACCAGACACATTTCTGTAAACCACACTTAATCTCCAAATCTATCCATAAGTTTATGATTACAATTAGTATAATACAATTATCTGGCACACAAATGGAAATGTGCTAATTCTCTTCCCAGAATAGAAGGCAGGGTTTTTATTTGGAAAATGATTACTCTTTTCCTAACATTCTATAATTCAAATCTTATAAATTTAATGTACTTAAATACCGATATTAAGCTGTTTTAGTTACTTTTCTCTTTGCTGGGGCAACATACGCAACATCTAAAGTGAAAAGAGAGAAAGTGTATTTAGCTGGTTTGTACAAGTTTCAGTCTATAGTTCACTGGCTGTAAGTCAGGGTGTCATGGTAGAGAGGCATAATGGAGGAGAAATAGTCCACTGCAGGACAGACAGGCAGATTGTTGAAGTAGCAAAGCAACAAAGCAGTGGCAACAACAGCAGCAGCAGCAGCAGCAGCAGCAGCAGCAAGCCTTCTTTCTGTCATGTATATTCCATCAAGTCTACACACTTTTTGGATGGCTGGCACTCACACCCAGGATGGGACACTCTTAATCCCATCATCACACACCCTAGACCCTGCTACCTTTAAAAAGCGCCTCCCATGAGTCCATGAGGTTTGGGAAGTATATCTAGATACAAGCCATAAAACAAGCTAATCAGTGCTATGGTCTCGTAGAGGAGATATACAAACAACAAAAATAAAAACAAATGTTGAAGGTATGTGGGTATATGCACATGCAAATTAACAAAATAGAAAAGATACATTCACAACAAATACAATTGTCACTTCTGTAACAGGTCACAGTCATAGCTGGTATTTATACAATAAACATATCTTTGTAGGAATAAACATATTCCCTTGGCCTCAGTGAGTCTTGGTTCTTTAACTGAGAAGGTGACACATACAATTATTTCTGAAAGTTCTAGGTTATTTTGCTCTCCACTCTTGATTAACTTGTTTTCCCTTCCCTTGATAGAAGGACAAGGTAACACTAAAGAATAAATTTAGGGACTTTTTCCATTTAAAACATAACCTTGGAGTTTCAAAGATGGTGGACCTAGAGATAGTAGGATATGGAGCCTCTCTGAGAGAGACAGCTCAAATGCCAGAATAGAACACCTGGAGAGATCCAAACAGAGGGAGATGGACTCTCTCAACCCAGGAAGAAACTGAAGGGAAAGAAACTGTTCAAATACAAGGTCCCGGGGCTACCATTAGAGAAGCTAAGATTGGCAAGCACTGCACTCTGGTAGAGCCACCTGAAATTGTGCCTAAGATCCACTTGAGTGACCGAGCAACCTCGCCAGAGTGACTGGCTTGAGCAGCTGGAGTGTGGAGCTAAACAACCCTGCATGTGGTTCACCCAGAACCGGCTCTGCACATGACCCACCCAGAGGCACCGTGAATTCCCACTGCAGACGCACTGAGGTCAGAGGTCATGGAGCCCAGTAGTTCTTGGGGACCAGCATCAACACGTGGTGAGTGATGGGAATGGGATCATCCTGCGGGTAAGGGGGCAACCAACTAGACGACATATTGGAGTTGGGCAGGAAAGCCCTGGCTCTGTAAGGAAGTGGCTTCAGTTGGTTGCTATCCTTGCAGAGCAGATTGGTGGAGTCTTCTTGGACTGGGTTGGGACCCAGTGGGTCATCACAAATCAATTGGTTCCCTGAGGTGGCACACACTGACACAGTGAAGGCCTGCAAAGGTAGACTGGACCGGAAGGGAGGAGCCAGCATATACTATCCTTGCTTGCACTTCACTCTCTGATATTGGAATGCAGAGGGCAGAAGCCCCTAGAATATGTGCTCCCAGAAGAACCCTAACCAACAAGAAAAGGGGCTGGGAATTACACTATACACTTGTATGGAGGAACCAAAAACATGATGAGAGGGAGAAATAAAAAAAAGCCCCCAGTGCCCAACCCTGGGAATACTGAACCAGGAGAGGTAAATATAAAGGAAATTGAGGGCAGCAAACATGCAACATCAAACACAGAGTCAGTGGACTTAAAGAGATATCTTTGGGACCTCATAAATGAGATCAAAACTGAAATATTAATTCAAGTTAAACAAGAGATAAGTAGATTAATAAAAGAAAGGCTGGGCACCTGTCAAGAAGACACAGACAGAAGAATGAGGAACACAAAAGGAGAGAAATGTTCAGTGAAGAAAAAAAAATCCCTAGAATTCATGAAGCAGATTCAAAGAGATTACCAGCAAACTAAAGACTCCATAGAAAGATGGCAAAACTGCTTGAAAGAAACCAAAGATAGACCATCAAAAATTAGACACAAGCTTGCAATGTGTGATCACAAAAGGGAAGATCTCTTAAAAATAACAAGGGGGCAGGCAGTAATCATACAAAGGCTAGAGGACAACAAGAGAATCTATAACTTAAGAATAAAGCATGTGAATGAAGAAACAGAAGTCAAAACAGAAGAACTGCAAAGTCTATTCACACAAATTGTTAAGGAAAACTTCCGAAACATAGAAACAGGAAATGATATGCAGACCTATGAAGCATACAGAACTCCAGCCACCTACAACTGAAACAGAGCTACACCCAGACACATAATAATCAAGATCCCAGAAATTCAATACAAGAACAGAATATTAAAAGCCATCAGAGAAAAGAAACAGATCACCCATAAAGGAAAACCCATCAAAATCATGGCAGACTTCTCGACACAGACCATCAGGTCAAGAAGAGCTTGGAGGAAGTAATTCAAGCCCCGAAGGAGAACAGTCTCCAGCCCAGATTGATGTATCCTGCAAAACTTTCTAGAAATTAATGGAGAATCTAGATGCTTCCATGACAAAGAGGAACTGGGAGAATTTGTGACCACCAATCCAACCCTACAAAAAATACTAAAGGACATTTTAGTAAGAGAGAAAAAGAATATGAGCATTTCAGGAACAATGGCAGAGAGGCCTCAGTGAACAGGGCAGACAGTGGAGTAGAAGAGAAAAATAGACAATGAATGGCAGAAAAATAGAATAGCAGAAATGAAGCAGAGAAGATTGCCTATAATCTCTAGTATAAATGGCCTTGAAATACTAACAGAGAGAAACACAGGCAGAGTAGATCAGGAGATAGGGTCCATTGAGATGCTCTATATAATAAGGAGGCCGTGGGACCCAAAATTAGTGTACCCTATGGGAGTGAAAGGGGAGGAATTGTCTAAAAAAGGAAGGCAGAGGATATTGTTAATGGGGTAGCAAGATTTAAAATCTACATTATTTTCATCACTCTGCTTGGATGGATTACATGCTGTTCCAGTTTGTCTACTTACAGTAGACTTGAAGACACAGTCAGCTATCCCCAAAATAAGAAGACATATTATGGTACTCATCCTTAATTTCTTATCAACTTAATCAGAAACCCTGTACAAATTATACTGTCTTATTATGACCGATCTTATTTGAATCTGGTTTGTTAGAGTACTATCTTGTATTGACTGATTTTATTCAAATCTGTTATGATTGATAGCATCAAGTCTAAGAGTATAGGCAACTACACTGAAGGTGACAAGATTCACTAAGATACCCCCTCTGGTTTGATTATTACTTGCTTTTGAAGTCTTATAATGCCTCCAATGCTTTGTTTTTATTAATGCTGTTATACACTGCTGAGACACCATGGTAACCATTGTAGATCACTTTGTATTGTGGTTTTATATGACTTTTTGCTTCATGATTTTCTAGGAATTGTTTTGTGTTGTCTTGCTTATTTGTTTTTCCCTCTAATACATAAAGGATAAATATACATGTAGAGACTCATGCATGTGTAGAACTTATGAACAGTTTATGAGACCCAACTATATAACGCATGTTGAAATGAACAACTACTTTGAAGTAAAAGAGACACTACAGTACCCAGTGCTGATTCCATCATGTCATGATGTGAAATCCAGCAATACTATCATTCTTTGTTCAAAATGATTTTAGCCTGTTTTGTTTTGTTTTGTTTTGTTTTAAGTTCAACACACATGAAGGTATGGACAGCTGTTTTGAAGAGAATGAGAGACACTATGACAGCCATTCTTGGCTTCCCTATTGTCTGGTCTTGAAGACCTGAAATGCCCTCGTCATCCCGCTTAGATCAGTTCCATACTATGTTGTTTCATATGAACTCCCTGTAGATGACAATATGGACAACTATTTGGAAGAAAACAAGAGTCAATACGATAGAGAGTGAATATCTCTCATTGCCTAGCTTTGAAATTTATGTCTCTTACATTGCTTTCTTGTGACCCACTTTGTTCTGTTTTGTTGTGTTTAATATTACCCTATTGATACAATTGCATGTATGTTTGAGTGTGAAAGATGAATGACCATATTGCTGTTTTTGTCAGATCATGGGCAGTACTGTTAGCAGTGTCACTGTTTGAATGTCTACTTTGCTTGTTTTAATTTTGTAATTTGAACAACTATTTCCAAGATGTCAGTATGTAATTTGTCAAGCAACAATTTCTTAGTGGTTTTTTTTTTGTTCTTTTCCTTTTTTCCTTGGAATTCTGTGTTGTTGCTACCCTTTATTCTGTTTTGTTTGTTTTTTTCTCTTTAAATAAAATTTTTAAAAACCTATAATATAAGGGAAAACTGGCTAGATATTTTTTGCATACTGTGGATTTTTTTTTACTTTATAGGTGATTTCTTTTGATGTAAAAATACCTTTAATAAACTGAGATACCAGTTGTTGATTCTTTGCATTAAAAAAAAATATATAACCTCCCCCATTTCCACTGTTGAGTAGTCCAAATTCCCCTTGGAGGTCTGAACCATTCACCTTGCCAACACCACATCTTCATTCTTATCCCACTAACTGAAAGACATGATCCCAAAATGACCAGGAGGCCTTTTTAATTTCCAGTTCATTAAAAACATTGTCATAATGCTGGTAGAAAGCTTCTCCCCCCTGGAACTAGAAATGCTTGGCCTAAAGAGCACAGATTTGTAAGAACACCAAGCAAAACTTCCATAGGGGAATGACCAATGTTGTTGAACATATTTTCATGTATTTATTTGCCATTTGTGTTACTTCATCTGAGAATTATGTATTTATCTATCTCAGATGTCCCTTTTTTTGGTAATTTTTATTTAAAAGAGAATGAAACCAGGCAAAATAAAACAGAACAAAGCAAATCAAAACAAAACTGTGTAAGTGATACAGGACTTCAAAATAAGATAATAGGAAATCAACAATGTTTATCATAATACCTCCTGTTGTCTTCAAAATATCTGACTAAACCTGCATACATAGTAAAAATCAAACAAAATAGAACAGAATCAAACCAAGGAAAACAAAACAATGAATGCAATAAAGGACGTCAAAACAAGATCATACTAAATGCAAAATGGCTAGCTATAATATATCTTGTTATTTTTAAAATAGCTGCTTATACCATCAGATATAATAAAATAAAACAAAACAAAACAAAACAAAACAGGATAAAACCCTACCCAACAAAACAATGAACATGATACAGGACTTCAAAATAAGATAACAGGGAATCAACAGTGGCTACCACCTTTAGAAAATCCCCCATAGATGCCACACTGCACATGGTTATTCTCTGAATAGATGATCAAACTACCAGATTTAGCCCTGCAAAGTCAGTGGAACACTAAACACTACAAGCACTAAATTGTAATTTATCTCAACAGCTATCATCATTACAGCCTGTGTTTTTCCAGATCAGCCAGTCACTTGCAGTGGAGGGTAGAGGAGTTGACTCTTCTAGTCTCCCAGTCCATGCACTGAGAGTGGCTGGCATCCGGCTCTCCCCACAGTGGCCTGCACATGGCACTGACTCACAAGGAGGGCTTGGCTTCTTGTTAACTTCTTGCTCTTCTCCTCCGCAGTACTCAAATGCCTCTCACTCATGGGAAAAGGTGGGCTTTTGTTTCTCCCCTCAGTGGTCCACACATGGTGGCAACTCACAGGAAGGGCTTGGCTTCTTGTTGGCTTCTTGTTCTCTTCCTCTGCAATCCACAATTCATGTCAGATGCCCATTTTTGTATTGGATCTTTAGATTTAGGGGGCTTGATTTTTTTCATTTCTTATGTGTTAGAAAAAAGTCTTTTGTCTAAGGGACAGTTGGCAAATCTCTCTCTCTCAATCTGTGGGGTTTTCTTTTTCTCTCTGTTGGTGAATTCTTTGCATGTGCAAAAGCTTTTAATAAGATGAGATTCCAGTTGTTGATTCTTTGAAGTACTTCCCATGCAGTTTCATTTTTGTTCATGATCTCTGCCTTCTCCTATGTCACTGAGATTTCTACCTACTTTGTTTTCCAGTAGGTTTGGTGTTTCTTAGTATTTAGATTTTTGATCCATTTTGGCTTTAGTTCATTCTTTATAGCTGAGTAGTACTCCATTGCTTATGTTTATAGCAGCACAATTCATAATAGCCAGATCTTGGAAACAACCTAAATGCCCATCAACTGAGGAATCGATAAAAAGATGTGGTATTTTTATACAATGGAGTACTACTGAAGTATTGGATTGTGATACTGCCTGCCTTGCATTTGTTGCCCTGGATTGCCTTTGCTAGTATATGTCTCTTATGGTTCCATATGAATTTTAAGAATGCTTTCTCTAGATCTGTGAGGTATGCTAATGGCATTTTTATCAGGATTGCATTAGATCTGTAGGATTGCTAACATCGAGAAATTAATCAATAAAAATGTTGACGGGGATATGCGGAAAAAGGAATCCTTCTCCATTGTTAGTGGAAGTGTAGACTGGTATGATCACTGTGGAAATCAGTGTGGAGATTCCTCAAAAAACTAGTATTAGATGTTCTATTTAACTCAGCTATTCCCTCTTTGGGTATTTGCCCAAAAGAAATGAAAACATCATACCACAGTGATATATGTGCACCCATGCTTATAATAGCACAATTTGTAATACCCAAATTTTGGAAACAACCCAGATGTCTATCAACTGAGGAATGGATAACAATGTTATGGTATTGTTATATAATGGAATACTGCTCAGCCATAAAGAACAATAAACTCAAGGTTTTTGTAGGTAAATAGATGTAATTAGAAACTACTCATAAATGAAATAAATCAGACTTCCATGTATAAACACTATTTGTCTTGCTAGCATGCAAAACTGAAAGTATAAATAAGATTGAAAAGGTACAACAGATATGGTAAAAGAGAAAGAAACTACTCAAACGCAAATTATACTGTTTGATTAATCTTTCATGCCTGTATCTGGTAGCCTTTCTCTTGGTTGTAGGACCAGAAAAAACAACTGGTCTTCTCCCTCAGAAGGAAGATCTCTGCATACACCAAACACTGGAATCCTTGGGATTTCACTAAGGTAGGAGGTCCTGTAATATTAGTCAGGTTTATTTCTTATGTTCTGACATCCAAATGAATTGCTAACAAATCTAGAGTTCCTGTTATCTCTTGCTCATTTGGCTAAATCAACATAGCATCATCAATGTAATGGACCAGTGTGGTACCTTGTGGGAGATCAAAGTACTTGCAAACTAAGTTGCGACACACAGCTGGAGAGTTGATGAACTTTTGTAGCAGGATAATGAAGGCATATAGTTGGCATTGGAAGCTGAAAGAAAATTGGTTTTTGTGGAAGTCACACATAGATATGGAGAAAAAGATATATGTTAATTCAACAGCTGTATGTCAGGTACCAGGAGAAGTGATAATCTGCTCCAGAGAGGAAACCACATCTGGTAAAACAGCTGCAATTGGAGTGACCTCTTAATTGGCAATCAGCTGTTATTCTCCAACATCTAGCTGCCTTTTGCATAGGTCAAATAGGATCATTAAATGGTGAGGTGATGGGAAATACCACTCCTATATCTTTCAAGTCCTTGATGATGGTACTAATCCTGAATCTCTCCAGAAATGAAATATTGCCTTAGATTTACTATTTGACCAGTTAAAGATAACTCTAATAGCTTCCATTTAGTTTTTACCACCATAATCCCCTCACTCCACATGTTGGGAAACCAATGTAGTGATTCTATCAAGCACAGTATATCTATCCCAATTTGCATTCTGGAACTGGGGAAGTGATCACAGTGTGGATTCAGGAACCCACTGGACCCACTGGGATTTGGACCTTGGCAAACCTTCTATTGATCATCTCCCTTCACAAACCCCTACTCTTACTTGATGGCCACAAGGACAGTCCAGGTCTCCTGGAATAAGCATTAGTTTAGAACTAGTATCCAGAAATATCCCAGATGCCTGATCTTTTCTTTTTCCTCAGTGTATGGTTATCCTGATGAAAGGTTGTGGACTTCTTTAAGTAAGAATGGGAGAAAAATTAACATACAACTTTTTGGTTATGCGTGAGGGTCTTTCCTCAAGCAGACCTGGCATTAAGTTCATTCAAAGTGTCCTCATCTGTAAATAGACTCAAGTATGGAAACTGAATGAAGGGCTGCTATGATTTGTTGCTATGATTTAAGGTAGATTTTTGCTTATTTGCCTTGGACTTTTTTTACTATATGAATCTAGTAAAAACTTACCAAACTTACAATTTCACTTCTGGGAACACCTTCATTAATTAGTCAATGCCTTAATCCTACAAAAGTCAAAGCTTTCTGGTCATTGCTTTACCCTGCTGTCTATTATAATAGGTGCACTCTCCTTGCCATTTGTGGTTGAGTGCTGTCACATGGTCCCTTCTTCTCCAATTGTATCTGTCACATTTAAGTTTCCCAAGTGAGTGATTACAGGCCTGACCACAGACTCTGGCTCGCAGAGTAGAGCGATGATCGAGCACTTCAAGGATGCGTGTGCTCTTCTCACATATTTGTTTTCTAAGTTATTGCAAAGGGTAAATACTCTGGCCACACCCACTGTGCAGGAGTAGGGTTTGCCTGAAAAATTCACTGCAACATTCCCGTATCTCTAAGCTTTTGAATGCTCACATCAATAGTAAACCAAGGAATGGTACACATTTTCAGTTCCTTCACAGTGAGCCAACTTTTCACCCATTTCTCTGCTAACCAAAGGAATAAATTATTAGCACTTTTTTTCTATTCCATGAGCCTTAAGACTAAATCCTGTAAATCTGTTAAGAAGCCCACATGAAAAAGTTCAGCCTGATCTAGTTTCATTTTTGAGATCTTTCAAAATTATTCTATGCCCTTAAAATCCATTTTAACATACACTTCCCAGACCTCTGCTTGTAAGAATAAGAGAACTCAAGAAATTTTAAGCACACATCCACATGGGTTGTGCCCGTCACCTTTAGGAGTTGTCATAGTCACTTTCTCATTACTAAGACATAATACCTGACAACTGCAACTTAAAGGAAGGCAGTTTTATTTTGGTTCATGTTTCAGTCCATAATCTCTGACACCAGGGCTTCGCAGAACAGTATGGCACAGATGGTGGTGGGAGAGTGGGGAGAGGAGTATGCCCTTCCAGGCCACACCTTCTCATGGCCTGCCTTCTGTGAGAAAGCTCCAACTTTCAACACCACATTTAGCTACAAATTCACCAGGGAACTAAAACACTAATGATATGTCCTCATGATCCAATCGCCTCCCACAAGTCTCATCTATGAGTATTTGAGGCTCTGGGGGATATTTATATACAAACCGTAACAGGGACCTCTTAGATTTTAGCCTGTTTATAGGCATAAAGGTAAAAGTGGATGATGATGATGGGTTCCGAGAGCACTGCATTGTCTTACTTGGTGACTGCATCAGACAAGATAGATACTTCCTCTAAAGCATTAGTTTCCCTACACAGAGGTGGGCAGACCAACACCACAGGACTGGGGATGGGAATGTCTCTCCCTCTGGCTAAATAATATCATTGGCATTTAAGAGATAATTGTCCTCAGTCTCATTGTTTCTTCTAAACAAGTCTAATGTATGGGACCCCATTCTTGACGTCAATGCCCGTGGTTTATTTGCAGATACTGCTTCAGGCTCAAAGCTAAGATTGCATTATAAATCTGCAAATTGCATAGTGAGGGCTTATGTTTGATTTTTAGCAACTTTAGATCTATGCATAGAAAAAAGAAGATTCTCCTTCAGGACAAATCAAGAATTAGGTTGTTTATTCCTGTCCTGAGCTGGGATATTGAATCTCTGAGTTCATGGTATTTAATACTTTGTCCCTAGATGTTTTGGCAGTTGGGGAGGAGTGTCAGATTGATCAGCGTTGGAATCCACCTGAAGGATTGGTGAAGCACCCCTCTGTACCTATCTTGGGAGGGGGGTCATGGAGACATGACTTTTGGTTCTACGACTGGCCTCTTACTCTTTTCCCTCTGTTGCTATTCTTTTCCTCTTCTTCTTGACCATGATGAACTGAGCAACATTGCCCCTGACCACTACCTTCCACCATGAGGCTTCTTCCTGGGAGCAAAATAACCACTGACTAGCTCTCCAGAAACCATGAGCCAAATTAAATTCTCCATCTTTAAATTGTAAGGTGTTGAGTATTGTGTCAAAACTATAAAAAGCTGACTAATAAAGATACTGAGAACAACATTGGTGTGTAAACATTGTTGTGTTTCTTAGTCTTCCAAAATATTGAAAATATTTTTATATGATAGCCACAAAATTTCTTTTATGAGCCACTAAATTTCTTGCATCTCACAGTGGTAAATTATGAGTATCAAATGTACATATGTTGTATATTTCTTAAAACAGTTCAAACCATGACCATCAGGAAAGACTGTGGCAACTTTAGGTTTCATCAAATTAGAGACCCAGCAACACTAATCTGAGTAGAGGTATTCATCCCTACAATTCTAATCCTCTAAAAACACATCACTCTTGCCACTAAAATCTCTATTGATTACTGTTCTCTAGAGGAACACAACTGATAAAAATATTATTTATATATAGTATAAATTTTAAATTTAAAAATGTAGGACAGTAAACAATACACACTACCATTAATTTCCCTCAATATACCCCCCTGCCTTCAAGCACATTTATCCCATTGCCCTTGACTCTTTCCAAACTATTTCTGGAAGTCTTCTTTCATAAGTATCTTACAGAGTTATGATTTTAAAAATTCATGTGTCATATCCTGCTAAGAAATGCACTCCGATAGGAAAGCCAGCTTGTAAAAACTTTGTAGTGTGTTCTCATCCACCTTACTCATGGCTTTTAACACATTTGATTCCTTTCTCTTTTCCAAAGTGAAAATACCAACAAACAGTAAAAACATGACAAATATAATAAATGTTATGGAAGATATTAAAACATGTTTATGTCAAGAAATATGCAACCCACAAATCTCAGCAATTTACAACAAAAATTCATTCCTTATTCATGTGTCATCAACAGATTGTGAATCTGCTGAGTCTCTGCTTGCTGCAGCTTGTGTGCTGCCTCATTCTAAGGCTGACAGAGGCACCTGCATGTCAGTCATACCTTCAGGGACGACAGTTATTAAAATGTGAATGAAAAAAGACTCCTCTACTTCATCTACTCATGTACTCATCCACTCATCTACTTCAAACCCCTAGAGACAGTATATGGACAAGTTGGTTTTAAGAAATCATTGAAAGTGATCTTTAGTTCAATCCAACCATATCCTCCACATAGAGAGCATGGATAGTAGAAAACATCCATGCACAACGTAGCTGCAGCAGAAACTACAGACTGTCTCCCAGTAACGTGATTCCCTTTACAACATCAGAATTTTAGCAGAACAAATAGATCCCTTCCTAGAGGCTCAGGCTTTCTTGCTGCAGAACATTCTAGAAGCAGTGATGGGCAACATGTTATACAGTCAGGCTCCAGGTCACATCCTTTAAAACGTATAAATCATTCTCTGTCAACAATTTTTTTATCCCTTAACATGTCACTAAAGTTGGTTTGAATACATCTAAATAGTTCATAAAGTGGGTAGAACACACTGACACTGGGATTCCAGATAATCTGTCTTAAGGACACCCTGAATTCACAAGAAAACACCCAATTCCTGCCTTATAGTGCCTGATGCACTTTATGAGTTTCTGTAAATATTTGCATGAGTGACTTTTAGAACAGTTAACGCTAACAACACAAAGCACCAGGAAAGTAGCTGCTCTAATTAACGCCATCTACAGGCCTGGGGAAAACAGACTCCAGTTGCCATGTGCTGTATTAGCTCATTATGGACAGAAAGTAAATGCGAACTATGTGTTTATGGTTAGAATGAAATAATTAGGAAGCCTGTGTCTTGAGATAGAGCCATTTTTATTATAACACAGACTGTCTTCTTTGTTATTATATTCCGAGTTGGTCACCATGCTACAGATACTGAAATCAGTTCTGAACCAGGCTTTTGGAGAAGATAAAGAAGATTTTTTATTTTTTGTTTTTGTCAACAGAAGCTACCAGTGGAAGACTGGCGTTTTAAAACTGAGGAATATGAAACAAAAATGACAATATTAAAAATTATAGAAAATAAAAATTATGCAATAAAAAAATAGGCCTTATAGGCCTCTCCTGCTCCCTTTCCTTCTTTCTCTGTCTGCCACTCTACTCTCTTTAAGTGTATACTTCACAAATTCAGCCTAATAAACCTCAATTTGCCTTATAAAATACAAAACTGGTTTGAGAAAAGGTCACCAATAATATCCCTACCTTTAAAAACAAGAGAAAATATTTTTATCACCTTCATTCTTTTTTATTTCCAAAGCAAATCTTCCATTTGTTCTATTGCTCTTTTCTTGAAATTTCACTTTTTCTAGACTTCCTAGACACTTAGGTCTCCTTTTCTTTCTGCTACTCTAACTTTCCTCTTTTCCCTGTCACTTCTACCCCCAGGGCTTGATCCATTTAACTTACTTGATTCCTTACACCAGACATCCTGATTTTCACTCAGATGTATGCTCCTGTTAGAGTCATGTTATCTGATCTCAGATCACCTCCAGGCCAAACTGCCAGGCTCTGTGAGGATGCTTCCAGACAATTCTTTTTGGCCAGAGGATTAGTAGGATGTTAGGTAAATCATGAAAGGTTCTGAAATTATTTTTTCTTCAATCTCAGATTACTGATCAACAAGGTTTAGAGGCACTTACTTCTACTGGTTATAGACTGGAGGAATTTATGGTGCTTAGAAAATACCTGTCCATACCCACTGGTGCATGGGCAGCCTCCAGGGGCACTGAGAGCGTGGTGCTGAGAGCATTCTCAAGTTCTCGGGGTGAGACATTGGCTGTCATGGAAACCTTTTAAAACCTCAGACACAGAGAAAGCTATTTCCTCTCTCAAAAGCAGCTTAATATGTTTCTCTATACAGCAAAGGACACCAAAATTAAAGAAATTCCCTATTTCCTAGGTCTCTGTTACCAGGGCAAGTGTCCACATTGCAGATTCCTCAAGAGTACTTTCATGATAACTAGGCTTCATGCAAAATCAAACTAATAGATTTTAAATAAAGAAAAGTGCAGATGAACATCCCCCATAGACCCAAACAAATGAATTTACAAGCAAAATGACATTAACAATAATAAAATTCACACTGCCCCTTCTGATGCTAATTCCTCTATCAAGGGGAGCTGGCATTGGAAGCACTTCCTCAACCACAGCCTGCAGGAGTTCCACACTTTTTCTATTGACACCAGCCCACACATTCCATCCTATCATGAGCTGTTTGTCACTGGAAACTGATTGCTTAAGCCAAACATTGTGAATCACCACAAATCCCTAGTCCTTGGTTGGTCCTGGAAAGTTGCCTGCTTCCTGCAATCTCTTACTCCTGTTTTTTGGTGAGGAATGTTTCCTCCACTTTTTAAGAATCTCACCAAGTAATACTTTCCTAAAAGATTTGTGCAACTTCAACTGCTTTTTCTGACTTCTCTGAACATATAAGACACTGGTAATCAATAAATAATGTTTGTCTTTCAATGACGATAGACATGTCTTCCTGTTTATCTTAAACTATGCTTCCCTAAAGGACGGAGCAAGGTCATAGCCAAACCTGTAGGAAACCAGTGGTTCATATTTCACGCTTAGTAAAGGCAGAAGCATAAAACATAAATTTCAAGTTACTAATATCTATGATAGCAAGCAATTGCATCTTTCTTGATCAAAAATTCTGTTTACTTGTAATTCTCAAGACAGTAATAGGCAAAAAATTTCATTCACTATCTTGACAGTGCCCATCATCAGTCCTGGTATGGCAGTTCTATGTCAAATAACATCACAATGCATTCTTAAGCACCTTATTCTCTGTGTCTTCCACTTCATCCAAATCAAAATAATTAAGAAAGGACATTGGGCAAATCGCTCAGGACCCCTTCTGTCTCTCTCCAGACAGAAGCTTTCTCTCAATAAATATATTCTACTCTTCACCTCTGTTCCTAAAATTCATTCTTCGATTTTAGAGAACACAAATTCTCAGACATAGTAGGTCGGAGTTTCATTCCCCTGTATCAGTCCTACTGCCTGAACCTCCCGAGTGCCAGGATTACAGGTATGGACCATGCCTTGTAGTGTCTTAATTTTTAAAAAGCATGTTACTCTTTTTTTGTGTGTGTGGTCTGAGGATCAACTGAACTACTCCAGCCCTGATTTTTTGGTGGGGCAGACACTGAGGATTGAACCTAGGGTTTTCATACTGAGCCACATTTTCAGGTGTTTCCATTTTGTTTTTTTGTGCTAGGGATTAAACTCACAACCTCCCACTTTCCTGGCAAGCTCTTGTGCTTCTCAGCCCCAAGTTTTTTTACTTTTTGAGACAGGTTCTCACTGATTTGCTAAACTGCCCTGGCTGAACTCTAATTTATTTATTTTTTTATTTTAAAGGGGGTAAAATTAAACACAACAAAACAGAACAAAATGGGACATAAGAAAGCATATATTTCAAAGCTAGACAACACAAGATCTTCACTATCTGTCATATTGTCTCTTGTTTTCTTCCAAATGGTTGTCCATATCTTTGCATATGGGGAGCTCATACTAAATAACATAGCCAATCTTTTCACAAGATGTGTAGTTCACTGGCTCCCACTTGCTAAGGGGAAGGGGACACAGGACAGGGAACAGGACGGCATGAGATGTTTGATTCTCAGCCCGCACGCCAGCAGGCTCATAGCCATCTCCCAGAGAGGGGATAAGCTCCTTGTTCTCCTGGCACCTCAAGTCAACCGAATGGTGCAGGTCCCGAGGTTCCAGGGTCTCCTGGACTCTAATTTAAATCCTCCTCTTCAGCCTTCCAGAGTGTTGGGATTACAGGCATGTGCCATGGTGCATATCAAAAAAGAATAAATGTTGTAAATTTCTAATGTGGTAAATATCCACAGATATGAGTATCACAAAGAAAAGCTCTTTGAAGTCCTCAATAACTTTAACATAAAGAAGTCCTGAGACACAAAAGTTTGAGAACTGCTGGTCTGATTTCAAGACCAGCAAGTTGAAGTAGAGAGTTATTTCTTAAGGTCAGCAACAAGGAAGGCTTTCAACAATTACTTTTTTTTTTGGTACCAAGTATCAAACTCATGACCGCGTGCTTGCAAGACAGGCACTTATGCCACTGAGCTAAATCCCCAGCCCCAACAATTACTTTTTTTTTTTGGTACCAGGGATCAAACTCATGACTTTGTGCTTGCCAAGCAGGCGCTTATGTCACTGAGCTAAATCCCCAGCCCCAAACAATTACTTTTTTAAAATGTTTATTTTTGCAGAGCAGAGAGAGAAAGAGAAAAAAAAAAAACTACTGACATCTCTTTCCTAAAGTTTGGCTGTCCTTTTGTAATGGATGAATCAATTCAACAGCACAAGAATCCAACACTGTATATCAACATCACAAAACATTGAACAGACAGAAGATACCTTATCTTCCAGGGTTTGGAGCCATGAATCTGCAGAACACAATAGGGGCAGAAGACCATAATAAAAGACATCAAGAGGGCAAGCATGGTTGCACATGCGTGTAATCCCAGTACTCAGGAGGCTGGGACAGGAGGAAAACTATGAGTTTGATGCTAGCCTGGGCTACAAAATGAGTTCAAGGCCAGCCTGACCTGTATATTGATACCCTATCTCAAAAAGACCAACCCTCCAAAACAAAACAAACCCAGAAACAAAAACAACAAAACAACAAAGCTTCTGCACAGCAAAGAAAACAATAAAAAAATGAAAAGACAACCTTCTGAATTCGAAAAAATATTTTGTGAGAGGAATAATACCTATATTATATAAGGAACAACAACAACAAAAAATTAGGTGACTCCCAAATAAAAGACACAATCAAAAAATAAGCCAAAAAAAAAAAAAAAAAAAGAAAGGGCATTGAGGCAGCCACAATGAAACTAAAGACACTCATCAAAGTAGAACTACTTCAGAAAGTATCAAGAATGATGATATAAATATGCCCCAATGAAGACATGTACTTTGAAATGCATTAATGGCATTTTCATTTACTGTAAGAAATTTTATTCACCTTAACACATCACACTTTACTGTCATGCTAAGACTTTTTACCCTAAATAATCTATTATATTTTAAGTGTAACTAGTAGCATATTACACTATGTATACAGCAAACGTCACTGCTATACATCCTATTTTCTCTAGAATGTTAATCAATCCAGTGATTGGAACTTTCAGGACTTTTTAAAACATGCTGAACAAGTCCCTTCCTCTCTTTTTCAGAATTAGTTAATGTTTGGAACTACGCTATTCTTATTTGTTAAGAGAAAAACATTATTTGAAATAAATTTAACGGACTTTAATGGAATATGTTTGAGCCAAGATTGCTCACAAGTTAGGTACTCCTCAAAACTGGAATGTGTTCAGAGACCCGTCTTCTAGCAATATGGATGGTGAGTCCTCTCAGAGGCTGAAGGTGGAAGGAAAAAGTAACAAAGCATATTGGAAGGTTAAACAGGAGTGTCTTTGGCTAGGTGTTAGTTGCTTTCTTATTGCTACCTTATCAGGCTTAGTTTTATTGGATCTTCAGGAATTTAAATAGACCTACTTCAGAACAATGAACCTCCAATTAAATTTTTTAATTTTTTAATCTTAAAGATAATAAAATCCAATAAAATAAAACAGAAAAAAGAATCAAAACAAAGCAGCAAAATTGGTACAGAACTTCAAAAGCAGGAAACTAGGAAAATAGGAGTAACTACCATAGTATATCTTGTTATCTTCACAATAGTTGTCCATTTCATCAGCTATAGGAAAATCAAACTAAATCAAAACAGAATAAAACCAACCAAAACAGAACAGTGAAAAAAACAAAATAATTAATTGGAACAAAACAAAACAGTGAGAACAATATTTGACCCCAAAGACAAAATAGAAGGAAATCCTCCATATTTGCTATACCGCATAATGTCATCCTTCTAAGAGATGCTCAGACCGCTGGCCCCAGGCCTGCAAAATCAACCAACAATTCGAGCTTTTAGTTGCTTTTTGTACTTTAGTTGCTATCAACTCAGCCTGACCTCTGAACTAACTTGCTGCTGATCGGAGGTTGCGGGGTTGGGGGAGCATTGCTTGATTCTCAGTCACTTGCTGGTAGGCTTACGGAAGGCGCTATTCGACTTTTCTCTTCCTGAGCCCTGCATGGCTTTGTGGCTTACCAGGAAGGCTGGCTAGTTGGCCTCTTGGAGGACTCCTCCCAGTCCCAGCATAGCTGATTCTTGGGAGGCACTGACTTTTCATTTCCTGAATTGTACACGACTTGTGTGGCTTACCAGGATGCCTGGCTAATCGGCTTCTTGGTGGTCTTCTCCCAGTCCCAGCTCCAATTAAATTTTTTAAAAAACACATTAAACAAACTTCAATGTTTTCTGCCAAATATGGTATATGAATGATAACTCTAACACAGACTTTCTAGCTAAGTATCATTTTCCAGTGAAAAAAATGACATTTTCAAGTCTCTTGGCTAAGAATAATTTTAAGACTCTTAGCATAGATTACATAAAACAAGCAGGGTATATGACTGTGTACAATTAATGTTGGTAATTTTCACTTTTATTACAGTATACTTTCAGTTATGTACAATAAAACTATCTGGAAGAGAAAATTTAACTGAGGGAGAGCTACTTTTGTATTTTTGTCTATTAATTGGACTTTATTATTGTTTAAAATAACTACTTTTTTTGAAACTGGAAAAGTAGCCAATTTTCACAGTCAACATAGATGATTTTTTTAAAAAAGGTTTGCAACATTATAGGCATCCAACAACTGATACCATCTATTTTACCCTAAATATTAGGATAGAAAAATCCAAAATGTTATTTTGTTATTTAAAAGCCTCTTGCATTAGCTGGAGATTAGGGCTGGGGATTGGAGCAGAAAGGACATTTCTACTGATCTGTGGATAAAAACAAGTAGTGTAGTAGTGAGAAAGCAGTGTTGGTGAGAAGACAAGTTATTTTTCAAAGATGAGAAAGATATAAAGTTTAATAATAGATAAAAAGTAGGTTAGGTTAGCAAATTTAGAAATTCAAGTTTGCATCAATGTGACTTTTGTATAGAAACAAGGAGAAGGAAAGAAACAGAATTGTATCACATTTTACTTTATAATCCAGAAGGAGGTGAACTAAGACAACAGCTATGGTACAGAGAAGAATTAAGGTTTCCACAAAGCTAAACAGCACACTTTGCCTCTTTGGTAAATTAATAATCAAGCTCTCCATCCCCCATTTTACTGTAGTCAGAAATACGACAGGTAAATTAAGTCACTTACTCATGTGAAAGATGTGACTTGGTATTTCTATCTTAGAAAAAAGTTTATCCAGAAGAATGACTGAGAATTTCATGTCATAGAAAACATTTTTGGTTTAGTGTTATGATTTGAATGTGTCCCCTCCAAAGTTCACAACTGGAAGTTTAACCCCCATCAGTAAGCTTTGGTAGGTGGGGCCTTCAGGGAGGGTCTCACACGCAGAGGCCTTGCGTTCATTTGTGAATGGACCAGTGCTGCTCTAAATTTGTGCTTTCTCTAAATTTACAAAGGAAGCAGATTTAGCCATTTCTGATCTTCTTCCACACAAAAGATACAACACGGAGACTTTTGTAAGATGCTGACACGTTTTTCTGGGGTTTTTCTGGGATTTTTCTGGCCTTCAGAACTATGTGAAATCAACTTATGTTTCTATGTTGCCCGCTGGTAAGCATACCACAGTAGCACCACACACTTATGGAGATGCAAGGCACGTGGAGGTAAGTGAACCACCAAGCTGGGCAGCTGCCCCAGGCTACAAGTTCTGCAGGCCATGCCCAGTGTCCTTGTAGATTGGGGGACAATGACCTCCTGAGGTACTAATAATACCTTTCCTTCAAACCAGTAAATCCTGGCTTATCTTCAAACAATGATTAGCACCAGTAAGACAAGAACTGCAATCTGAATAAAGGGGTTAGGTTGGGTCTCTATGTCCTGAATTTCTGTTTGAGTTGCAAATATATTTAGTAAATCAAATAGTTGTACATTCAGATACATGACTAATTCACTATTGGCATTATCTTAGGAACGAACTTTGAATTAAAAAGCACAAGTCCCCTTTCCGTACATTTTGGATGGTCCTTATAGACACTGTGAGAACTAGTTTCTTGCTGTAAGTAGAATGGACTGAGTTGAGTTACAGACCCAGAGGTAAAGGTAGCAAAAATGTCATGATGTAAAAGCTAAATTTATGTGTTCCTTTTCATAATTTTCTGATTCTTTTTCAATATCATGCCATCTACCATTTCAAAAATCAGTACTCTATTGTTTGCATTGTTCAATTTTAGGTAAAAATTTTAATGAGTTCTCCTTTGAAATCTAATAAAATGCAAGTAAACTTCCCTTTAATTCAATCATAAAAGATGTTAACTTAAGTCATCAAATGTTAATCTGTTGCTGAAGTTAGTGATATACAAGGACAACAAATCGATCTTGAGATATATATATATATATATATATATATATATATATATATATATATATATATATATTTTTTTTTTTTGCAATAAATGTTTGCTACAACTTGCCCCAGGCTAAGCTTTCTGGTTGACAGTATGTCATGTTGCTATTGTAAGCCAGTTTCTACTTTCCTTCTAAGCTTATATAAAAGATAGGGCAGTTGATAAACAACAAAGCACCTCACCAAAGGTCTTTACTCACAATTAGAGGTGCCTTAAAAATCATCAAATAAATGAGACAAAGGTCAAACTAGTGACCAGTATCTAGGATACTCAGACTTTCTCAGAGCCCCAATGCAGTGTCCCTAGTACCCAGTCAATACAGGGCTGCATACATAAATATGTATATGTTGTACAGAGGTTCAAACTCATGACTTCCTGCTTGCCAGGCTGGGGCTCTGCTGCTAAGCTATATCCTCAGATGATTATATTTTTCATGTTAAAAGTATAAACTATAAAACTGACAAGATCTAGGACTCTTGTAGATTTATAGCATGAAAGTACATAGTTTGACTAGGGCACATTTTTAAATGCACAACTATAACTGTCATTTTCATTCTTGTGTTGTCAATGATTTTGACTTTTTCCTGTGCTATATTTCTGTCTTTTCTTCTCTCTTTTTTCACTCACATCTCTCTCTCTCTTTCTCTCTCTCTGTCTTTTGTATTTAATCTATCCTCACCTCTTCAATTTTATCTTTTCCTTATTTTCTTTTGGTAAGTTATCAGATTCAAGACATGTTGCTCCAACACAGATGAACTTGAGAAAACAGCACCAGTAGAAAGGTCACTCTCACCTCCTGCTCCCCTGAAGCAGGTCTGAAGATCTTCACCGAGGTGCCCTTCTTGCACATAGCTAAAAGGAAGAATCTATGCCTCAGTATGCACAAGAACGCAGAGAATGGATGCAAACAAACAGGCTTGACTTTTTCTTGTTACATTACATATTGATATTAATATATTATATATTAATATATTGTCCAGTCATCTGTCCATCACTTTTCCCCCTCCTTATCAGCATAAAAATGTTTTCCTACTTATTTGAGTTTTTATTTCCTTGTGAAAGATTCTGTGGTGCATGAACTGATATTACAAAAATCTGCATGTTTTTTATCTTGTTCATTTGCCTTTTAATCTCAGCACCTCAACCACAAACCTAGTGGTAAGTAAGGCAGAGAAATAGCTGCTCTGCTACATGAGCGAACAAGTTAAAATCACTTATGTGGCAGGAATCCCCTTCGTATGCTATAATTTACAGAAGAGTGGGAGCTACTATGAAATTTTTGAGGATTGAAAGAGGCTAGCATGAAAAATTAGGCATTTTTTTTAAACAAGCAAAGTAAGAAAGCTATATTGTTGTGATTTTAGTACAAATTCCTATTCACAATTCCAGTTTGGTAACATTTTCTACTTCGCTAATATTAACTTATTTTGTGAGCAGCACTAGAAATATTGACAGGATAAATATTCTTAACCAACCCGAGGTGTGCTTACTTCAGCTGGAAACTGAAAGATACAAAACCAAAAAGGAAAAAGACAAAGGGAAGAAGAAAAGGAAAGAGAAAGAAAGAAAGAAAGAAAGAAAGAAAGAAAGAAGAAAGAAAGAAAGAAAGAAAGAAGGAAGAGAGAGAGAGAGAGAGAGAAAGAAAGAAAGAAAGAAAGAAAGAAAGAAAGAAAGAAAGAAAGAAAGAAAGAAAGAAAAAGACAGAAAGAGAAAGAAAGAAAGAGAAGAAAGAAAAGCTAAGTTGAATATAGCTTGAAAATAGTATATAGGACACGTGAAGTTGTATTATATGTTAACAGAAGTTTTCCAACTACAAAATAAAAGTGCTCACTTTGCTTTGTGTTGAGAAATCACTTGTAAGATGTCTGTGTGGTGCTATCAAAAAGACCTGTGCTGCCAGGCAAAGCACCTTGGAGGGAACTCTCAGCAGTGAGGTAGTGTCTGACACACAGACAGAGCACTAAAACAGAGCAAATCACACAGGCAGCACAACAAGGGCTCTTTCTCACTGAAAAGGCAAGAGAAAAAAGTAAAGAGATAGGAATAAAAAGCGTGATGCAGTCATTTTGAATAAATTACTTTTTAAAAAATAATTCAGATATTATAATAAACTGATTCATATGAACTATGATCAATACTTTGTTGTTACTAATACAGAGCATTTGTTTGCACTTAAGACATTATAGACACTACTTATAATTAGACTCTCACTAAGTTTATAATAATTTTCAAATAAAGCATGTAGGTGTGGGTGTTTGTAGGGACATGTGTGTCATAGGCAGGGAAGAGTATTTGTTCTGTTTGGTTTTAATTTTAGAGGATTTATTTGTGTTGCTTCAACTATTTCCATGAACTGTGTTAGTATTTGCATTTTTTGAGGATTTAACATAATTGTTGACCAGTAGCATAACAATTTATTTGATATAATGGCTTTATTATTTTTAGTTTTTTTAATCTCAACTTAAAAATAATCATACCTTTTTTAAAGTCACTGACTGACTCAGCATGATTTTCACAAAACCCATGTTTAAGATGTTTTAAAAGTATTGTGCACATAATACCTTTCAATTATCTTTCTACATAAAAATATATATTCACCAATTAACTCCTAAGTCACCACCCATTACACTGAAAACTTCAAATAAAGTGTTCTAATGTTTTAAAACCAGGTCATTTATAGATATTTTTGTATCATTAAAACAGTGTTAAGTACGAATAAAGTTTATTAAATCCAAACTATAAAATTTGCTCCAAAATTTCCTTAGTTTTGTTTTTGCTTGTGGAATTAGAGAGACAGAAATTGAGTGCACAACTACAAAAAAAAAAAATGCTGCCTCTAATGAGGGCCTTACATATATCCCAAGTTGGCAAAGTATGTTTTGTAAGACATACATTCCCATTTGTCAAATAAAAATGTAAAAATGTAAACAAAGAAAATTAATAAAATATAATCCATTGGAGCCCAAATACTCTATATGCTTAAACTTATCAATTTAATTGCTTTAAAACACAATTATTTACATAAGAAAATCTCTTTTTTTGTTGTTTTTTTTTTTTGGTTTGGTTCACCACTATTCAGAACTTATGTATTCCTATTTTTTTAATACTTATAATTTCAAATGGAAAATACAACATTAATTCTAGACAAATATCATAGGTTAATACTTTAATATTGTTATAAACATGCAAACACTATCCAAGTGAGATCAAAATGCAGCACAAATGAGTTTTGTGTATATATATATATATATATATATATATATATATATATACACACACACACCATTAAGGAATGTACTAGGCTAAATATCACAGACTTTTGCTATATCACAATGTAAAATATGGATAGCTAGATGCATAGTTCTATGTCTTCCATTATAACAAAGTAGATTTTTGAAAACTCCAAAGGCGAATATCAAAACAGGTGATCCTTTTATATCGCACTCCTTTGCTTCTATGATACCTTGTACTACTCAGCTGCAAGAATGACTTCAGAGGCTTTGAAGCTATACAGCAATACAAGCCTGCATTGCCCCTCCACAAGGAGCCCTCCTCTTGGATATCTACTCCTGGCATAGCAGCTTATTAAATTTTTACAAACACAATCTGTGGATTTCCTGGAAGTTTTATCCATTTACAAGGCAGGAGTTGCATATTTTGCTTTAGTTAAGAATTTTCCAATGCCCTGCTTTTAACTGTGGTATTCAATATGAACTATGCCACGCAATTTAAAATCAACCATGTTATAAGCTACTTAACCAACTGATCGATGTCTAATTTATAAAGATTGTGAACATAATATAATTGGCTACATGGTAATAAAAATTTGTTAGAAGAAGAGTGTGACAAATTTTCAGGGGAGTGGAGTGTCCAAGAAATGCAGGATACAGAATCTAAGTCAATACCAGAGTATAATATCTTGGGGGAAAAATAGAGCAAAAGCAAGATGAAGAGATGTAAATTTAGGAGCCTAAACAGTACAGCATTATGTTTCAGAAATGATTACAAAGTGATTACAAATGATTACAAAATTTAATAAATCTACAAAACTTGCCCATATGACCATTGGGTAGAAGCACAGAATACAGGGATGAAACAGACATAAGAATAGGCTGTTTTGAAATCAGAGTGATAATGATCTCCAGCTTCTCCTCCATCTCCCTCTGTTCTGTGACCAGTGTCTCCAGTGACTCAGTTTACCAGCCAGTCAGCACGAGCTCACCAGCACACCTTTGGCCACAGCTCCTAGAGAAGTGTTTTCCACACATACATTGATGATCATTTTCTGTCCAAAAATGAGCCATTTTTTGTGAGCAAAAATGAGACATTCCCTCAAGCTCTCATGGTATCCTTGCCTACCCACACAACAGTTCATTCTGGTGCTTCTTTTGACTATTTCTCTCTTCCTCCAGTTTCCTCCTTCAAGACCCTTGTATCACCATTCCCTCATGTTGTGGGGTAAACTTTAAATCCTACATTAACCTTCTCATTTCCAAACTAAAGCAGATGACCCTGTGTTCTTAACTGAACACAGACAGTACACTGGCACTTGGTGTGCACTGCTTTTGTTGCTCATTTCCGCTGGTTGTGTGCTCCCTACACACTTCCTTCCTAATGCATTTACACAATAAATGACTTCCTCAGTCTGATGCACAGAAGCAGTCTTGATGAGAGCAGAGGCTTGAATTGGTCTTGGATATATTTTCTTTATCTCACAAAATCCTGCTATTTCTGTGATAGCATGTGTAAGAGATATCGCTACAGGACAGCATAAAGGGAAATGTTATTCTACACAAATCAGAACCCAGCAAACCAACCAGATGACTGCAGATGAATAAAGGAAACAGGAAGATGTCAGTTAAGTCTAGAAGGTCACACAGCCACTGGTGGCAATTTGATGACACTACACCACTTCATTCCTAGCAAAGGCAGTGATTTAACCACAGTCACTACAAATTTTAAGTGTTGGTTTGCCTTTCCTACCCACAGAGCCTCATTAAACTTGCAGGATATTACAGCAAGTGGCACAATATCACACTTCTCAAGACAAGTGAGCCAGTCTGTATGAAAGAAGATGGGTTGGCGGGCACCTGAACACAGGGTCCCCAGCCCAGTCATATGGCACGCCATGTTCAGACCATCAGCCTAAGACAGTGCTGAGATGGCAGCTGAACGTACATGGGAAATGCTAACACAGAGAAGTGACTTAGCAAAACTGAGACTGCAAACTTCGTGTTTTTACATGTCTTACTTTTTTCTCATTGTTGAGACAAAATACTTGACACCAAAAGCTAAAAGGGAAAATTTATGTAGTTCAGTTTGTGGATATTTCAGTCCATAATCAGCTTGTTTCAATGAAGGGTGACATGGCATTTCAGAAGAGAAACGGTTTATGATGGGCAGAAGGTAGCAAAGCAAGCAAGAAACCTTACCAGCTTCTTCCTGCCCCTTTTCTATCTAGATACCAAGATTAGGATGGTGTCAAACAAATCAGTGGACTTATTTACTAATCACAAAATCTTAATCCCAGTATCGCACACTCTAGATTCAGCCACTTCTGAAAAAGCCCCACCTATGACTGCATGAGGCTGTCAGGCAGCATTTAGACACAAACCACAGCACTATCCTAAATCAGGAGCATGAAATGGTGCTGTGTCATAAACAGATGCTAGAGTTAGGAGTTAGGAGTGATCTTTCTCATCATGTATTAGCCCACTTGAACACTCCTATTTCCCATTCAATATCCTTGGTTTCTAGAGGTTTTGGTTTTCAGAGTAGGAATTCTTCTAAGGTGTAGTCTATCTATTAATAATCTCAACAAAATTTAATCTTCATTTTAATGACTGATCTTCTAATGCCAAAGAAAGTATTACCTACCTGTCAGGGATTTTTTATTCTGATTATCAAACCTAAAGAATGGAACTGATGAAAAATACTTTGAGCATCCACACTGAGCTAATAGGGCATCTCTTAATAATTTTCACCTCAATTCCAATAATAAATAAATGGATGCAATAGACATTCAAACATATCCAGAAAGTGTTTACCTTATACACATAATTTCTCCTCTCAGTCATTTAATGAACTGTTTATTTTTCACATCTCAGTTTTCTGTGGAATTCTAAGCAAATTATAAAATTGCTACTCTAGCAAGTTTAAGCATCTGTTTTATAAACTTTAACTGTGACAATGTTTATGCATGCACGTTGGTCTTCCATAGAGTGTAAGCAATTTAAGCAGAGAAAATATGCATTATTCACCTTTATCTCTCTAGTATTTGGCATGACTCACAAAAATACTCAATGATGAATACTTTTTAAACGTATGAAAAGAAATGATTGTCATCTTTCCTCTGAAATGTTTTCTTCACTTTTACCCCACCCTCTCTCACTCATGTGACTGCTATTGCATTCTTTGTTTGAGAACATACTTTCAACAGGATTTTCAGAAATTTGCATGTAAAGGATTCTTCATATTTTATTTCTCATGATTCATTCAGAATAAATGATTAATGCATATTAAATGAAGTAACAAAAATACTAAATTCTCTACTGTTCGTGCTTTAAAGCAAAACTAAAATTTTATAAAATGAATAAACAATAATATCAAAAAAAGGAAGGCTTGTTATAAGACTGTTTAGTTACTTCTCTCATTGCTGAGACCAAATATTCCAACAACCAAGGTTAGAGGAAGAAATATCTATTTGAGCTCAAAGCCTGTAAAAGCTTCAGGCCATAGTTGGATTCAAGGCAGAGCATCCTGGCAGAGGAGCTTCGCAGAGTAGAAACAGCCCATAGTGGGGTAGCGAGAAAGCAGCAGTGGCCAGCAACAGCAGCAACCTTGACACCCTTTGCACATCTCTCTTCCCTCCAGGCTGCAATATGATTGATTGGCACCATGTACACCCAGAGCAGAGCTTCCATTATCCACATACCCAGCCCCATTATCAAACCCTTAATCCACATTCACCTACCATAACACAGCCACCTACAAAACTCTTCACCTGTGAGTGCATGAAGCCTTGAGAGAACGTCTAGATAAAAGCTGTAACAAGTACATGTTTCAAACACGACATTTTAAAATTATTTGTGGAGATATTTTTTTTAAAAAATTATGACAAATTTGAGAAATTTAAGGAGAGAAGAAGACCCATCTCTGCCTTCCATGCATCGCCACAAGAAAGCCCTTTCCTCCACACACCCAGCACAGGACAAAGGAGACAGACAGATTCACCTCTGCCAGTTGTGCACCCAGCAAAAGGCCATATCCTACAGGTGGCCAGTGTGGGTGGAGAGCTGCCACAAGAAGGCTGTTTCCTACAGGCAGCCAGCAGGAGCAGGGACACACAATCAGGTAAGCCCTGTGCTTCCATAGGCCACCATTTGAGGCTCTTGGTTCCGTCAGACAACCATCACCCACTAGGAGAATCAGACAAACACACCCCTGTGTGGCTGCCACCATTGTGGGAGTCCCAGTGTAAACACACAGGCTGAGAGAAGCAGCCCCATCTACATAAACCACTGATTGTCAGTGAAGCCCCAGTGTAGCTGCATAGCTCTGGAGAAGCCTGCTCCACACCCTACTACCTCCCTATAAACCTGGAATTAGAGGGACCCAGGTGCCTGTCCCATCCCCCTACACTGCCTAGGGACAGCCAACGTGGGAAGTGCCTGGGACCCCACAACTAGTCTGTTGGGAGGAACCCAGGAGAATGTCAAGATGAAGGAGCAAAAGGCAAACTCAGACCCCTAGTCTACACAGAATAAGTCTGGGAGACACAGTCATGGAATAAAATAGAAGTCACACACCTGAAATCTCTGAGAGGATAGCAACTAAAGTAAGAAAACAACTTCATGAGATTGTAATAGCAGTCAAATTAGAAACGATGTCTCAGGTAAAAGAAGAAATCACAAACATACTGAAAGAACTGTTCAGTAGGTCTAAAGAAAACATAGAAAAGAGGAGCATAGGAAAATGATGGAAACCTTGAATGAATGTAGAAAGGAAGTACAATGCATAAAACAGATTCAAAGAGAGATGCAGAAAATTAAAAATTCAATCAAAACCTGGCAAAACTGCTTGAAAGAGAAAGAAGATAGACTTTCAGACCTTGAAGACCTGATTGCAGCTAGTGATTATGACAGGAAAGATCTCTCAAAAATATCATGGAATCAGGAAGTAACAAGTCCAGGGCTGCAAGATGATGCAAAGAAGCATAATTTAAGAATGATAGGTATCAATGAAGAAGCAGGGGTCAACACAAACGAAATTAAAAGGGTATTCACAGAAGTAATAGAAGAAAACTTCTCAGACATGGGAAATGGATCTGGCATGCAGATAAGTGAGACATATAGAACTCCAACTAGCCATAACCAAAGTAAATCTACATCCAAATACATAATAATCAAGATCCAAGAAATTCAGCACAAGAACAAATATTAAAAGCTGTTAGAGAAAAGAGACAGAACACCTATAAAGGAAAACCAATCAGAATCACAGCAGACTTGTTAACACAAATCATCAAATCAAGAAGAGTTCAAAGTGAAGTATTTTAAACCCTCAAGGAAAACAACTTCCAACCCAGATTAATTTACCCAGCAAAACTATCTTTCAAAATTGATGGAAAAATAAGATACTTTCATGATAAAGAACAACAAAGGAATTCATTACTACAAAACCAACCCTACAGATAGTGCTAAAGAATATTCTAGAGAGAGAAAAAGATGATCATGGTTCCAGGAGCAGCAGCAGAGGAGGATTGCCAAACAAGGCAAATGAATGCAAGGGGAAAGTGGAGGGCCAACAACAGGAGGACAGTAGAGCAGAGACAAACCAATGTATGCTGGTTACAACCATTAGTGTAGATAGGCTTAGTTCAGCAATAAAAAGAAACACAGGGAGAGTGGATCAAGAAACAAGATCCAATTATATATACTGTATACAAGAAACACATCTAACTGGAAAACAAATTCATAGACTGAAAATCAAAGGAGAGAAAACAACTGTTCCATGTGACAGGAGACAAAAAAAAAAAAAAGCAAGAGTAACTTGCCCATCAACTGCAGAATGTATAAGAAAGATATGGTATTTTCATATAGTGGAAAGCTACCTAGGTATAAAGGAGAATAATCTTGAGGCTCCTGTAGATAAATGGACACAACTGGAGATCAGGTTCATGGCCAAAGCAGTTCAAAGTCATACAAGTGAAGCCTAACATAAGAAACAGCAGGAGTTAATGGGATCCAAAAACAAAATAGTTAATGTAAGAGCAAAGCGGAGGAAACACCTGGAAGGGAAAGGTGGAAACTACTGTCAATTTCTTATTGTTTTATCTTAAACTGTTGCATTGTTCACACAATTTTGTTAGGTTTGGCTTTGTTTTGTCTTGTTTTGTTAGATTTTATGCTGTCAGATGGTAGGGGTAGCTATTTTGAATATAATGGGATATTTTATGGTAATAATGGTTTCTTATTATATTGCTTTGAAGTCTTATTCATTGATTCATTTGGTTTTATTCTGTTTTGATTTTATTATATGTGATGGTATAAACAGCTATTCTGAAGAAAATGAGACATTATGGCAGCCATTGCTGATTTACTATCATCTTGTTTTGAAGCCCTACCCTGCTTTTGTTCTTCTGTTTTGATTGGTTCTGTCCTGTTGTGTTTTATTTGATTTTATTATGTGTGATGGTATAAACAAATCTTTTTGAAGAAAATGAGATATTATAGTAACCATTGTTCATTTCCTGTTATTTGGTTTTGAAGTCTTGTAATGCTTTCATTCTTTTCAATGGTTTCATACTATGTTTGGTATTATTGTGTGTGAAGGTATGGGCAAGTATGTTGAAGAAAAGGGACATTACGGTAGCCACTGTAGATGTCTGGTTGTCTTGTGAAATGCTGTGCTGTGTGCATTGTTCTATTCTGATTTGCTTTGTTCTGTTCTCTTTAAAATAAAAAAATTAAAAAAAGAAATTACAGAAAGCACATGTTTCAGGCCATTGAAAAGTGAGTTTGAATTTCAGTTACGACAATGATTGTGAGAATTTTAAAAGTCATTGAACATTAAAGGCTTTTTTTCTCATCTTTAAAGAAAAAATAAAACATTTCATAGATCTCTTGTAAAATTTGAACAATAAGAAATTTAAAAGGAAGATCATATGTTGTATACTCTCAAATGCTATTTTAAAAATTGTACTTGATGTTATCATCGCCATCATTGGAAAGATATGCTTTTGCAAATATTTACATGTGAACTTTCATGTAAAATAGCTACATTTTTATTAGATAATTTTGAGAGATGTCTCAATTTGACTATATTCAAGTGGAAATTTTTAACATTTTCAAACCTCATGATAGGTTACCATAAGCATCAGAATTATTGCAAAACACTATCAGTGTTCTTTAGATCCCAATAGAAGAGCATTCTAGCTGTGAAATTGCACAAGAAAAATTAAAACTTATATAAAATAATTTATCAACTTGTAAAGTCATCAAAAGTAATTTTTTTAGAGGAATAAGTTATTGCTACTTAATGAAAGGGGACACAATAAACCATAAAGTGTAAATAAATTAATTTCACAATAAAAAGTGATTATTCTTTATCTTGAAAAAAACAAGATTTTGAACATAGCAGCATGTATCCTTTAATGACTCAAAAATCAAATTCTGGGTGAGAAATTACAAAACTTTGTATCATTAACAATTCTTTTATTTAAAGACTCTGCTTTAAGTGCAATTAAGCACTTAGTGTAAATTAGATAAATCATCTTTAAGTCATTCATATATTCACTTCCTCAACAAATGGCTGTTGAAAGCACAACACAAGCCTAGACTGGATAAGAACATGAATATAGCCAATGGGTGTAAAATTTTTTGCATACACTGTGTTTTAAAACATTAAAGTGACATTTCAAAACCAGGACACTTCATGTACAAGTGCACATGTCAGACTTCACTGGAGCTCGCAGTACCTGCATTTGTGCAGGTGCAGCAGCTGGAACAGGGACAAGTTGCAAAGCTATGATATGATGCCCACCGCGGTTCTCACCACTGCTCAGAGAGACTGTCACTCTCTTGTCCTTTCTCAGGGCCTTGCCACTATTTTTAGGCTCAAAGAAATATTTCTTAATACCTGTGCCTCCATAAAGAATTGAAAAGCAAAAGCTAAACCAATAGACATTTATTGAAAAAAAAGAGGTTATCTCCATCCTCAAATTTCAAATCATGATTCTGGCTACTGCAGGTTTTTGCTGTAGCTGCCCTAGCTATGTTTCGCTAGGCACCTTGTTAGTTCCTGGGACTGTTATTGTTAACATGATCAAGTCTTCCATTTCATAGTTGATAGTCCAGCAGGGAGAATTCTAATAAAGTTAAACAAGTATTCACAGTACAGCTCCCTCACTAAACCATGTACAAATTCTAACTAGGAGAAAATAATTATATCTGGAATACAGAAGTCTCTCCTTAATTCAAGGGAAAAAGGAAAAAAATTCAACATGGATGCATGAGAATGGTTAGTCTAGTTTATTTTATATTTAAGATTTTACTATTTTTATGCAGTCCATTCATCCTGATCACATTTCTGGCAATTGAAATCTCTGCGTAATTGTACCCTATCTCTTACAGCAGTGATGACGAGTCCTTAGTATACATGCAGCCGTCAGCTGTTTGTTATTGAACACTCTAAAATGTTCACCACTACTGTCCTAGAGTAGCATCACAGCTAGATATTGCACCTATAGAGAAATGCTACTGAATTTTTTATGCAAAGAGAACCTTAGAGGGTGTCACAGACGTCCTTAGATCTTAGAGCACAGAGGTCCCTAGTTCTGCAGAAGCAGAATGACATTCTACAGTACAAAATAAAGGAAAAAATGGAAACAATTGCACAGAATTTCTAAGCAGATAGAGAACTAGTAGGACTCAAAAGGTTTCTTCCTTGGTTACTTTCTCATTGCTGGAACAGAATAATTGACACCCACAAGTTAAAGAAAAAAGGTTTATTTCAGTTCACAATTTATAGAGGTTCCAGTCTAGAGTCAGCAGACTGCACGGCAGGGTGGCATGACAGAGGGAGAAACAGTCCATGGCATAGTGTTCAGGAAGCAGCAAGCATGTCACCCATCTTTCCATTTTATAACATTCAGGCCACAAGCTTTTTCGGTGATGCCACCTGCACTCAGACTGGGGCTTTCATCTTCATTAAGCCCATCTACTCTCAACGAGAACCAATACGAATCAGTGAACCTGTTTAGTACCACGCACTCTTAATTGCAGTAGCACACAGCCCAGATCCAGCCAGCTCTGAAAATCCTCAGCAAGGGAGCACAGAGCTTTGAGAGGGCATCTAGACCCAAGCACCATGCATGGGAGTAACACGTAGATTTCCCTCTGCTCAGTGTAGTCCCACAAAAGAAAGAGACCATTGAATTAGATGCGTAAGATGAAGGAATAATTTAGTACAGTCTTGACTGAGAAACAACTCATGACAGGGTAGAAACCAGTGTGGACTGCCCTTGGCATTGGATGCCCACCCCCATTCACTGATGTCTTAGAGCTACATATGACATAAGGAACCTTAAATAGGGTCCCTGGAAGAGGACATTGAAGACTATAAAATGACTGAAATTACAGTGTTGACTGTCTTCTAGGTAAGGGCTCATAACAGATAAATAGGCACACTTTTAGAAAAGTATGCTTCATTAAAGATGAGAACAAATTTACATTTTGATCAAAAGAGGAAGTCAAAATAGAAAAAGAAAATGTTCTTTATTTCACATACTCAAAGAATATTTTGAATAATGGATTGAAACACTGATGTCACCCAGAAGACAGCCTTGAAATTTTATAAATGCATTAGTTACTGTCTTGGTCATTTTGTTGTTTTATTTCTTCTCTCCACACATAAAACCAGTATTGCCTCTGAAGAAAAAAAGAAATGTATAAAAATTTAAAAGAAATTTTCAAATATTTACATCATTTTATTTTTTAACTAATAAAATAGATTATCTTTATATGAAACTGAAACTAAGCCTATTAACATTGCAAATGCAAAATTGGGAATTCATACTCTGTTGATTTTGTATATTAAATCCAGCAGCGGGAAGATAACTTTTACTAAGATTTTTTAGCTTAAACTAATGTTGCATTCCAGCTTTGTAAGAATTTTCAATTATAAGCTAGGAATAGAGCTTGTTGGCATAAGTACCTGCCTGGCAAGTTCAAGGTCCTGAGTTTAATTTCTGGTACCAAAAAAAAAAAAAAAGATTTTTCAATTAAGTGAAATGGCAGACTAAAAATAATGGCAGTTTAATATGTTGAATCATACTTAAAATGGAACTTGGGGTGACTTGAACATTTTATCATAGACAAAGATAAATCTTCACAAGGCATATAAAATGAATTGATAAAAACTTATTTTCTGATTTTCTTCAAAAAGTTAATGATGTCTGGCAAACAGTAGGCATGAAAATAAGGTGTCACAATTCATTGTTTATGTAACGGGTTGCTCACAAATTCAAATTATTAGCAGTTATCTTTCATGGCTTAGTAATCACATTCAACAACTGTAAACCAAACTGTGAATTGTTATACTATACTTGACAATACCCTTGTAATAGACATTAAGTTAAGGAGTTGAACAAAAGAATTCCAAGACTATTAGGCAGTTTTTTACCTTTTGACAAATGCGACCAAAATTATAGTGTTAATGTTTTTAAACTATATATTTTCTTTGTTTACTGAACAGGTTTTTGGTAGAAGACATTTAAAAGGATGAGGAGTAAATTAGTGACTCTCACAGGTGTATGACATGGCAAAATTTTCTAATTATAAGATTCAGTCACTAAAAATTTCAGCTTTAGTTGGTGCCACCTGTTTGGACACATCATCCCAGGACTTGTCCGATGAGTTTCTTCTAGGTCAGTGGTGGCGAACCCATGGCATGTGTGCCACGGTGGGCATGCAGAGCCCTCTATGTTGGCTCGTGAGCCATAGTGTCCCAGACCTTAAAAGTGGGCAACTGAAGTATTTCCCAAATCTAATCTAAAAATGTCTTCACAAAATTCTACAACACTTTCTTCTTTCTTGGCTTCCTTTTTTTCTCTCTCCGTCCTTTATATTCAAGGCCTCACACATGTAGGCAAGCATCATACTTTTGAGCTACGCATTCAGCCTCACAGCATACATTCTATAAAAGGCCAGATGGCATGGACCACAGATAAAAGAACCGTTTAGTGTGTGCAACGATAACAAACAGCTGAATGCAGTATGCATGCATAGGTTTGCCACCACTAGCATATGCATGAGGCTATATGGGTTGTACGATCCCTTTGGCAACTACTCAGTTCTGCTATTGTAGCTCACAGACAATACGTAAGTGATGTAAATAGTGAATGTGCTTGTGTTCCAACAAAACTACATACCAAGAAGAGGTGTCAGACCCATTAAAAAAAAAAGGAAAGAAAAGAAAATTCTATAACATTGGCAGGCAGTGCTAAAACCATCAGGAAATCTGCAAGGAATTTTCTAGCATTGTAGCAGTTGCAAAGAAGAATTTTAGTAACAGATTTTTATAGTTCCATAAGACGGAGACAACTCTGTTTTCTTACTTCTTCAGAGAAAGCCGTATTTAAAACTTGATTCTGCCTGCCTACACTGGTTAGATTTCATAAAGCTGAAAATGGAGCTGTTGGAATTTCAAAAAATCTCTACCAGGAAAAATAAATCTCTGTGCAACACCTATGGAAATAGAGTGGATGGAGTGTGAAGGGATGACTAAGGCGCAGTTGGTTGTTCTGAAAGTGAAAATTTTAAAATGTGGGATTTTGGCCAAATACTTTTAAGTCATTAAAGTACTTGGGATTGCTTTTCTAACTTTGTTTGGATCATCTTTTGCTTGTGAGCAGCCGTTTTCATGTTTGAATTATGTTAAATCAGAAGCAAGAACACACTAACAGATGACCTGTATGCCTCATGTATTGCTGTCAAACTAACAAAGTATGATCCAAGGTTTGAGAAATGACCAGCAAGAACAAGAGAACAAATATCAACATTAACCATACTAAAGCAAACTAAATGCAAACTTTTACCTTTAAATAAAAAACTGTATTGTGAGAGTTCTATTTTTGCATTTTTCTTTTAAAAATGTTACTGTATGAGTAGTTTTTCTAAACTAGACCAGTATCTAGATTTAATCACAGTGTTGGAACTTTGCAATAAATATTTGGGCACTTGATCTCTATGTAGTTTGCCATCATTGTTATAGGTTATTACTTTGAGGAATACAGTTTCTTATTTATAACTATATATTTATATGAGCCCAATACTTTTTCACAAAAGGAAACTTGCCAGAAAAAAAGTTAATATGCAGTAATATTTCTCCATTCAATCCACTTCAATTACACAGTGACCCATTTTGACATTAAAAAAAGAGAAATAAAAATTTTACCATATGCTAATGTAAAACATCACTTTTTATTGATATTCTCTCACTAGCCTGTTTTGAAACATTTTTGTTATTTCTTACTTCTTTCTGTTTAAAATTTCTTTAAAACATTACTTTTCATGCTTTATTGAATTCAGTGTAAAATTTTCTGAAATTTTTAGAATCATGTAAGGCTACTGTATTAGTCAGGGTTTTACTAGAGAAAACAGATATAACAGATGTATAAGAAACGACAAGATTGGCTTACAATGGTCAGCCACAGAGTAGGATGAGGAAGAGTACAGAGGGTGTCTACACACTGGAGGAGGAAGGAGTCAACCCAAGGTCTCTGGAGTTCACCCTAGTGTCTCGTATAAATGCCCAGAGGGGTCTGCAACAGAAGGCTGAAGGCTCTACCGACAGAAGGCTGAAGAGTCTGTGCCGCAAAGCTGAAGAGTCTACTCTGGAAACCAGAAGACAGGTCCAAACCAAAGGTGAAGACCAGAGCTTCTCTAAAGAATGGAATACATTCATCCTTCCTCCTTCCCTTTTATACCTCCAGGTGATAAGCCACCCTAGGGTGGGTCTTCTACACCCTTGGGTGTAGAGTTGCAAAACCCATTTAGTTGAGCTTCTAAATGTCTCAAGTTGACACAATCAATCAACCACTACAGGTACCAAAATGTTCACCACATAACCCTGTTTTGTTTATTTATTTATTTACAGACTGCAGTATTTGGGATTAAACCCATTGCCTTTGCACTGAACTACATGCCCTGCTTCTTTTTATTTTTCATTTATGAAACAAGATATCATTAAGCAGCAAAATCATCCAGGTTGAATTCAAACTTGTGTTCCATTTGCCTTAGCTGTCCCAAATGCTGGAATTACAGGTGTGCACCATGTGCAGTTATCTCTGGATTATTACCCTATTACCCTCCAAAGACTTCAAGAACATAGCCTGTGACTCTGTAACTATCAGCCACTGGTTTTACAGCTTTTCACTATTTCTCTAATTCAGCTCAGCAGCTTCTCAAGAAGCCATTAGTTCTCACTTCCCTGAAGTCTCTCTTCCCTTACATGAGAGGTCTTGACCCAGAAATGGGAGCCATATACCCTGGCAGCTGCATAAATTGCTAGTTCATAAGGTTCTCAGTTGGGTCTTTGCCAAAAACAGTGGAGAATGACTGTTTCCTTTCCTTTTCTTTTCTTTTCTTTTCTTTTCTTTTCTTTTCTCTTTTCTTTTTTTTTCTTTTCTTTTCAACTTTAGAAATTTTTGTTAAGTAACCTGGTTCTCAGAAGTATATCCTGCCTATGTAAAACCAACAGTAAAGGGCCAGGAGCAATGCAAGTCAACATAAAGTGGTTGCAGTGGTTTGAATGAATACCTCAATATTTATGATTTGGAAACTTAATCCCCAATACAACAGTGCTAAGAAATAGAACATTTAAAATGTGATTAACACAAGAATGCTGCATTTGATTAGTGATGTTGTATTTTAATACATTTATTTGCTATCTCTACTTCTGCATCTGAAAAGGGTCTATTCTTTTCAGATGGCATTTTTTGATTGGGTCTTTAAATTTGAGGGGACTGTTATTTTTTTGTTCTTTATATATTCTATTTTTGTTGTTGTTGTTCTTTACATATACTAGATATTAGTTACTAGTCCAAGGAATAGCTGAAAATTTTTTTCCTGCTCAGTGTTGTTTCTTCATTCTGTTGATGATTTCTTTTGCTGTGCAAAAACTTTACTAAGATGACATCCCAGTTGTTGATTCTTTGTAATATTTCCCTTGCAGCCTGTTTTATTCACAAAGTCTTTGCCTGTGTCTATGTCTCCCAGAGCTCTACCATTTCTTCTTTCCATCAGATGTAGCATTTGTTTTGATATTTAGATCTTTGATCCATTTTTATTTTAATTTAGTGTGTGGTGAGAGACATTCTTGTCTTTGGAATGTGGAAAGTCAATTTTTTCAGCACCATTCATTAAAGAGGCTATCTTTTTTCTAGTGAGGATGGTTGGTCTCTTTGTCAAGGTGGCTGAGTGTGTTTGCAGTTATTCCTGCATCTTCTAATCTATTCCACTGATTCTTCAGTATTTTTTGACAGCACCATACTGTTTCTCTCACAGTAACTCTGTAGTATGATTTAAAGCCAAAGATTGTGATGCCTTCTGCCTTGTCTTTGTTACTCAGAATTGCTTTTGTTATTCTAAGTCTTTTCTGTTTCCAAATGAATTTTGGCATTGTTTTCTCTAATTCTGTGAGGTATGCTATCAATATTTTGATTGGGATTGTATTAAATCTGTATAACAATTTTGAAATTATGGCCATTTTCATAACAATGGTACTTCCTATCCAAGAACAAGAGATATCTTTTCCATTTTCTGATATTCTCTTTGATCTTCTTTTTCAGAGTAGTGGAGTTGGCATGTTAAAAATTTTTCACTTCCTTCATTAGATAGTATTTCACTTACTAATACTTAGTATTCTAAGTATTTCACTTTTATTTTGCTGCTATTATGAAAGATGTGGTTTCTATAACCTCTCTCAGCGAGTTTGTTGTTTGTGTACAGAAATACTACTGATTTTGAGTGTTGGCCTGATATCCAGCTATGTGACTGAATTTAGCTGTAAAATCTAGAAATAATTTGTAGAGTGTTTTAGGACATCTGTATAGAATATCATCTGATCTGAAAATTTTGCCCTTCCCCCTTTACACTTGGGGTTACACTTCATGAAGTTCTCACCATATATAGGTCAATATATGGTGCATTTTCCCAAATTCTAGTACTCTAAAATCAATCTCTATTTACAAGTCACCCTGTCAGGTATTCTGTTATAGCTGTACAAAATAGAGCTAACAATGGAGCAAAAACAAATATTGCAATTATATAGGCCATCAACTCCTTGTTTGAGTATGGCTTTTAAATTTCCAATGAAGATAGAGGTATATTACTTCCCCTCCAAGTAATTTGGATGTAGATATCATGTGGACTGTGCCATAGTCTTGTCATTAGGCACCTATAGGCAAACTGAAAAAGCAAGATGCAATTAGTGTAGCACTACTCATTGACTTACACTGCTGTGGCAGGGCTGCATATTTCCAGCTGCTTTGCAGTGAAGCCCGTAGTATTTTTTTGAACTCTGCTTCTGAAAGAGAATAATATGGGATTTCCTGCCAATCTCTGTCTCACTGATTTATTAACTGATTTATTAACTGACTTCTGTGTGATGCCTGTGTTATCACCTCCATCACTAATGATGACAAAGAGAATAATTGCCATTCAATAACCAATCAAAAAAGTCATTTTAAAAATGAAAAACTTGATCTTTAATTCCTTACAATCAACTCATTCTATTTTCTAGTATTTTCCACTAATGCTAGTTGTAAAGCATAGTTTCTGTCCCTTCTTTTTATTTTAAAGAGGATAAAACAGAATAAAATTAATAAAAAAACAAATCAGCGTAAGAGATACAGGACTTCAAACATTATGAAAACAACAATAGTTACCATAATGCTTTTTGATGTCTTCAAAATAGCTGCAGATAACTTTGGACATAGTAAAGATCAAAAAAAACAGAACAGAATAGAAACAACAAAAACAAAACAATGAATGCAGCAAAGAATTTTAAAACAAGCCAAAAGTAAATCCAAAACTACTTTCACTATATATCTTGCTATCTTTGAAATCACTGCCTCAAACATCAGATTTATCATAATCAAACAAAACAAAAGAGAATAAAACCTAACCCAACAAAACAATGGAAATGATATAGGACTTCAAAACAAGACCATAGAGAATCAACAATGGCTATAACCCTCAGAAGGAGATTCCTCCCTAGGTGTCACATTGTGTACCACTATCCTCTGAACCCATGATCAGACCACTGGCCCTAGACTTGCAATGTTAGTGAAACACCAAAGCACCACAGACATCCAATGGCATTTCACCTTCATAGCTATCATCACAGCCTGTGTTTCTCCAGATAAGCCAGTTGCTTAAGTGTGTGTGTGTAGGAGGTGGATTACTAATTCTTGTTTGCCAGCCTGCATGCCAAAGGAGCTAGAGTCTGGGTGTTTCAAGTCTGATGGTGATCCCTGCATAGCGCTGGTTCCCAGAATTGGTTTGCTTGCTGGTGTGGCTTTGTTCTCTCTCCTCACAGTCTGTAAATGGTCCTGACTCATGGAGAGATGCTTGGGTCTGGCTATTCCCAGTCCAGTGATGATCTGTGCATGGCACTGGTCCCCAGTTGGGCTTGCTTGTTGGTATGGTCGTGTTCTCTCTCCCTCCAGTCTGCAAATGACACTGACTTATGGGAGAGGCTTGGGTCTGGCTGTTCCTAGTCTGGCAAGTTTCTGCACTCTTTCAAGATATTAAATATCATTTAAATCAATGAGAAGATCGACAATTAGTAAGCTCACATTTTAAGGGGTTAACTTTTCTCTCAAATTTTCTTGATCTTAAGAATTGGCTGAAGGAATTATCATTAAATCTTGCAATAATATTAGAAAAATATTTCTTACATTGTCTCCTAATTATCTTTTTTAATTTGAAAGAGAATAAAACAAAAGGGGGCAGTACAGAGCAGATCAGAACAGGACAACATAGGCAACACAGTACTTTACATTAAGACAACTGGACATCAACAGTAGCTAACACCATATCTCTTACTCTGCTATAGTTGAGCATAGTTTCAAATACAACAATATCAAACATAACACAATAGTATAAAGCCATGCATAGAGTGAAAGAATTACAGGGTTTTCTGAACCGAATAACAGAAAGTGATCAATGGGCACTATAATATCTCATTTTTGATTAAAAAAAATTTTGTTTGAACTATCATACATATTCAAATTCCAATAAGACACAATGTGATAGATAGAACCAATGGTAGTAGAACAAAAAAAGCATGGTAGGACTTCTAAGAAGGATGATATTAAATCAGCAATAGCTGTCATAATGTTTTCTTCAAAACAGCTGTTCATATCATCACGTATGATATAGTCAAACAAAAC